>QJOA01000163.1:0-113715 GCA_004155915.1 Monosporascus sp. CRB-9-2 | reverse complement strand
GTTCTCTTCCGATCTATCGTCGGACGCCGTTGTTGCAGGCCGCCGAAAGAGGGCATGAGGCCGTTGTCAAACTGCTACTGGCCGAGGGCGTCGAGGCTGATTCGAAGGATAAATATGGTGGGACGCCGTTGTTGCAGGCCGCCGCGAATGGGCATGAGGCCGTCGTTAAGCTGCTGGTGGCGACCGAGGGCGTCGAGGCCGATTCGAAGGATACCAAATATGGTTAGACGCCGTTATCGCGGGCCGCCGAGAATGGGCATGAGGCCGTCGTTAAGCTGCTGCTGACGACCGAGGGCGTCGAGGCTGATTCGAAGGATACCAGAGGTCAGACGCCGCTATCGCGGGCCGCCGTAAAAGGGCATGAGGCCGTCGTTAAGCTGCTGCTGGCGACCGAGGGCGTCGAGGCCGATTCGAAGGATATCGAATATGGTCGGACGCCGTTGTTATATGCCGCCGCGTATGGGTATGAGGCCGTCGTCAAGCTGCTGCTGGCGACCGAGGGCGTCGAGGCCGATTCGAAGGATAAATATGGTTGGACGCCGTTGTCGTGGGCCGCCGAGGAAGGGCATGAGACCGTCGTCAAGCTGTTAAAGGTCTGGTAGGCTACATCACATAGCGTATAAATCTGTTCAACATATTCTTCCCTATTTCTAATATCTTTGCAAAAGATGGGGTCCAGGGAAATGCCTGTATTTATATTATTATAATTTGCCACTATGTTGCTAAAAATATCTTGATCATATACATAATCCTGTCTGATTTGTCATATAGAGCCGCATTATCATATCCGGTGCTTCTGGAATATGCCAGAGCAATCCAATCAGAGCTTAAGTCAGCTGCCTGTAAGATCATTTTCAAGGGCCGTTTGAATTACCATTGTAGCGGAGCGCAAGAGTGCGACACCGGGAAACTGCGGCTTCAGGTGCCTGATGTAGGGCATCCCGTACGTCGCGTCATGATCATCTCGCTCGATATCGCCTTCATGGCGTTGCACAGGATCGTGGGCTTGACTCGGCACCTGACGGCTACCATGGCCGTCGCCACGGTCGACTGCTCCCTGTTGCTCGTGACATCGTATCCGATCCCGGCCGTGATGCCGTTGATGCTCTTCCTGAACATAGTGTACATAACTATTGCGGGGGACGTCGGCGTAGACCAGTACGCATTCCCGCACGCGAGGCACAGGAACAGGAACAGGAACTTGAGGATGGCGCTGTTGGTGATCTCGCTCCTGTCGACGACTCGACGGGCTTCTCCAAGCCCAGGTCCTTCCTCATGCCATATATCACGAGCCTCCTCCCGGTGCTGTTGCTGACGGCGGTCTTCTCGTAGAACGGGGTCTTGTTGGAGACCACTATCAAGGTCTGCGACAAGAAGCCCGTTCTGCCGCCGGGCGAGACGGGGGCCATTGGACGTCCACCTCTTGACGTGCTGGTATGAGAACCCGTCCTCTATCTCGCACTCGTCGCATGTGAGGACCCTCTTCTCGCACATCTTCATGACCAGGTCGGCGCTCGGCCACTTGGACTTGTGTCCGACCAGGTCGTCGTTCGACCACATGACGGCGCCCGCGAGCAGCATCATCAGGTTCTTGGCGAGCGTCGTCTTGCCCTCGTGACCGCTGGGCCCGTAGAAAAATGGTCACCGAGGGGTCGACGTCGGTGTCCGCCAACTCGCGGTATATCCTGTACGGGAAGTCGAGCTTCTGGTCGTCCCTCAGCGGCTTCAGTATGCTGTTGATGACCCTGTCGTCGACGAGACCGGGACCTTGACGGGCGATGCGAAGGGGTAGGGCATCGTGACGGGCGACGTTACGGACGTGTACATCCTTGCGTGCTGAGGTCTGTTCGGGTTCTGGATCACCTCCTTATGCTGGGAATAGTAGACGGTAGGGCCCTCCTTTCCGTACTCGACGCTGAACGTAAGCCTCCAGATGCCGACGCAGACGCTTCTGTCCAGCTTCGCGATGGGATAGGCGATTCTCTTCAAGAGCGGGTAGGTCTTCGAGAGGGCCTTCTCGGAGTTGACGGGAGCGTTGATGTTGCCCACGGCCAGGAGCTCGCTCGGAGCCGAGTCGCACTCCATCTAGGACCACGACGCGATGCTCCTATCGTACGCTTATTACATCAGCCCGTCGGTGACGGTGCCCCTGATGGGTGCGAAATAGTCGATGATCTCCATGTCCGCTCCAGACAGCCCGTTGCTGGCCGGCCCGCAGAGGGGGAAGTCGTCGGGTATCCACACGCATCCGTCGTCCTCTTGGGCCAGGTCCGCATCCCCTTCCTCAGGAGGGTCAGGCGTCCTGCCGTCCTCCATCCCGATGGCCCAGAAGGACTTGTCGATAGACAACAACACGAACTCATTCGAGTACCTCCACAGCACGCAGCGGGGCCGACGTCCCGGATCTCGATGGCAAAGATGGACCCGCAGCTCGCCGACCACGTAAGGGAGATCGAGACCTTGGACGAAGACGTGAAGATGTTCGAACTCACGCAAAAGGTGACGAACTCCGGCTTGGATGCGATCTTAAGCCTGTTATGGTGCATCATCTCGACCTGGATAGAACCCGAGTACGCGGACGGGAGGGGCTACATGTGCGTGACAAACGTGTCGTTCAGGTTCGGGAAAAGAGACATGAGGCTGATTGACACCGCGGACGTCCATCTGCCCGAATACGAGTCCGTGCTTCTGAACATCGACTCGGACGAACCGGGGAGCGTGGTGGGGATGGTGGGGATGTGCCGAGAATCACGAGCGAGTTGTGCAAGCTGAGGGCCATGGCGATGATCCGGTACGGCCCGTGCTCGAACGGCAAACGGCAGGGCGGGCTTGTGTAAGCCGATGAGGCTCCCCGACCTCAAGATCGCGGGTCTGGACATCGAGGCGAGCACGCACGCGAGGGGAAGTGGTATGCCCTTTCCGCACGACCAGATCATCAGCATCGCGATCTCGAACAGCTGCTGGTACGACAAGAAGGGGGGGACGTCTGCATCTGCATCTACACGTTCGGATACGTCAGGGAGGTCGATCTCGGCGAGGGGCATCGACCCGTCTTCGTCAAGACCAGGTCGTCCGAGTACGCGGTCCACCTCGCCTGGGCGGCCTTGGACAAGCTGGGGTACGACTTCGTGAACGTCCACAACGCCTTTAACTTTGACCTGAAGCACATGGCCGCCTGCGCCGCGGAGCTGGGGCGGATCTGCCGCTTGCTCGAGAGGAAGCGCTTGGGCAATTTCGGTCCGGCGTCTTCATGAAACTTACGAGGCGATGCATGTTCGTCGACTCGATGTACACCGCGATGAAGACGTCAAGGCCTGGCCAGTGGTCCTCGTGCGGACTTGCGTATATGGTGACGGGGCTGAATCTGTCCCAGAAGCTCGACGTCGACAGGATGATGGTCGAGGTGCGCGAGGACTACGACATGACGCAGATGCTGGCGTACAACTGCAGGGACTCGGACCTGCACGCGTGAGCCGCCAAGGAGTTCACCATGTGCGAGAGGCTGACGAGTTCGCGTCCGTGGACAAGTCGTGCATCCAGGACGTGATAGCAGACAATGTCGGGATGATGGTCTTCTGCGTGCAGCAGAGCGTGTGCATGGCGTCGGTGATGTGCCTCGATCTCAGCGCGACATTGGGGTCGGATGAGCGCCAGATCGAAGGTGGCCTTGTGCTCGATCCCGTCCCCGGCGTCTACAAGGGAGTGGTCACGATCGACGGGAACTCCTGGTACGGGACCATCATGTCGGAGCTGGGCATATTTGTGGATAGGTGCGCCTCCTCCCCCACGGTCCAGGGGTCGCACGAGAAGATGGGTGTCGATTTGCCCGAGGGCTGCGGCGCGATGCCCATCGGCGACCTGCTCGCGAGGGACGCCTCAATGGTGATGAACATCAAGGATGTGTACCTCAGCACCGTCAGAGGCGGGCCCACGATCCTGAGCACCGTCATCAGGAAGTTCATCAGCGAGAGGAAAACCGCCAGGGCGAACGGCGACGAGGAGCTGGCCGCGGCTTATAAGCCGTCCACGACCGCCACCTTCGGCGCCACGTCGAGCGCGTACGGGGCCTTGTCGTCGAAGGCGTGCGGCGAGATGAGCATGTACATGTCCAGGTACTGCCTTAGAAGGATGATCGAGATCACGACGTGGTGCGGCCAAACCGTCATTTACGGGGAAACGGACTCGATCTCCGTCCACATCGGGGGCAAGCCTGACATCGCGTGCACGAGCGCCGCGTTGCGCGTCAAGTCGAAGATCTTCGAGCGGATGAAGAGGGACAGTGTTCGAGAGGGTCGGCGCTGATGTGAAGGGGAAATACCGCTCGATAGAACATAGGCCACCTCTGCCAGATCGTTCTTTACGCTCAAGTCGAAAATGACCCTTTACAGTATTCAGGATACTTGTTAGATCTAAAATAAGAGCTAGGACGCATCAATCCCGATAAACGCTGCCATCGACAGCCTAGTAGTAACCTAACCGGCGGACTTCGATCCGGGTCTAAATTAATCGTAACTGCGTCTGGACCGAAATCATTCGACCGAACATCCCACGACTTACATGCATACGTGAGGCAGTTGGGGTCGTGCACAACCCTTTCCTCCAGACTTGGCAGTGACCCTACATCTAAAAATAGGGGGTTTGATACGCATCTCTAAGATTGCATGAATCGATCAAACTACTATATATTAGAATTAATGTTATACTTAGCGATATTAATAAAGTACTTGCGGTATAAAGATATTATTAATTTTTAACTACGATATATTACTTTTAAAATATGTTATTTGAAATTCTGAGATTTTTATTAATTAAGAACGAAAAAATACACTTTAAAAAAAACTAAATTTTAAAAAAGTTTTAAAATAAGAGTTATTAAATAAGTGCCTAGGGGGATATTATACGAATATTAATAAAGTAAGAAATATAACTAACTTTTTAAGATATTTGTAAAATACGCTTTGTTATTAATATATATATTAAAATATAAAACAATTATTATTAATAATAATACGAATTTATAAGTTATAAATTTAATTTTACTGGCTATATTATTATATTAATTTAACTTTAATAACTCCCGTATATTTTATTTATATTACTTGAAATCATTTAAATTTATAATTTATGTCTTTTATGTATAATATTTTATTCTTTAAATTAATGAAAATACGAATTCTTTAAATTTATTTTCGGTTTATTAAATATATCATTATAATATTAATAAAAGCAGAGAACCGCTTGAACTTATTTAATAACTCTAAGTATAACTGTGTTACGAATTATAATGATTTAACGCCCTGCTATGCAACCCGTACCCAAATGCTGTGAAAGACATATACAAACGCCGGATCCCAATTCCCATGCTCCCCCCTACATAAGTCTGTCATCCTCTTCTCCCTATTGCCAGTCTAGCACCAGTAGTCGACGGAAAGACCAACGGTGTCGCTCGGCTGCATGTAGATCTCGCCACCGCCGTTGTTAATCTCATCCAGATAAGCCCTGAACATCATCACCTCGGAGCAGGGCACCTCCACGTGGTTGGAAGTTGTCCCGCGGAGGTCGTCCCATCCTCCCAGCGCCGGCATGGTGGTCATCGAGTCCTCCGTTTCGAAGGCCGCGGCCGAGTTGAACGTGGGAGGCATGTCCGACCCCGACATTCCGTCGAGGTGGGTGATCCTCAGGTAGCCATCGCCTTCGACCTCGAACACGGTATCCTCCTTGAAGTTGACGTACCAGCCGACCTTGCAAGTCTTCGCCCGGCTGACGTCGATGCCCTCGAAGACCAAGACGTTCTGGATGACCCCCTGCGTATTGTTGTAGACGTGGAAGTCGTCGACGGCGAAGTAGAAGTCGTCCGGCTTTTCGGGGCTGATGGGCCAGTAGGCAGACGGCAAGGTCCGGATGCCCGGCTCCTTGGGGTCCGTGGGACAGGCCGGGGCGCCCGTGGGACAGGCCGGGGCGCCCGTGGCGGGTGGGTCAACGCAGGGGTCGTGGTCGAAGCAGCCTTCGATCGCGCCGCACTTGCTGTACCACGTGCCTGCCTCGCATTCCTGCCAACGAGCGCCCAACGTCGACGCATGTTGGTCAGCGCAAGGGTCGTGGTCAAAGCAGCCTTCTATCGTGCCGCACTTGCTGTACCACGTGCCTGGTTCGCATTCCTGCCAGCGAGCGTTCTTTGCTGGAGCAGCAACGCAGGGGTCGTGATCAAAGCAGCCCTCGACGTCGCCGCACTTGCTGTACCACGTGCCTGGTTTGCATTCCTGCCAACGAGGAGCAGCAACGGCGAACGACGCCAGGAAAGCCGCGGAGGCCACGATCTTGCCGATAGGAGACATGGTATTAGTTGGTATTAGACGGTATTAAGCAGGAGAAATTAAAAGTTATGCTGTATGTGTATTGTTCCAGTGCTGGTTGTGTTGGGCGTGATGGTTGTGTGATGATGCTGGAAAATAAACCTCTCCATGTCGACGAGATTGCATCCTTTATAGTGAAATGATGCTTTAGAGATTCCACGATGAGGCTTGAGAGTAGCTAAATTTAGATGGGCGAAGCCGAGGATAGTGCTTACTTGTGCTGTTTTGTTGCGGAGCCCCTTTACTTGGCTGCGCCTTGCGCCAAGACCCAGCCTATACAGTACATGGGTTAGGTCTATTGAGCCTCACCAACGCTGGTCTGGTTCGAGATATCAAAACAATCTTTACTGGGGCTGTGGGATTGCGCTTTACAGAACTACGGAGGTACGCCTTGTAATAGCATTTCGCGGCTCTTGTCGTAGGGTAGCTAGGCGCACGATTGGACACCAGGAGCACATTCACGTAGGATGTCGTCTTGGGCTCCTTCCATCAACACGATCACGACTTTTTCGAAAGAATGGAATCGGTGACCGATCCATAGACATCTTGGAAGAGCCACTCTATGGGATCCACGATTCCGTTCCCCATTGCCTCCAAAATACGAATGCTGTGCTTGTCCACGCGAGGCGGTGAACCGGTACTCTATCGTCAGCCTTACGATCCTTCGCGGCCTTTGGTGCCGGTCCAATGGCACGCCATGGATCAATATGGGCTGAAAAGGGTTCCGCTCTACGTCGCCGTCTGACATGAACCTTTCTGACGGGTATTCTTGCGGCTCTTGCACCCGCCTTTCGTTCATGCTTGACGAAGATCCTACTCTCCACCCATGAGAGACGGAGCACTCGTTGCTGGCTCCTTTTGGCACCAGTCCACAATCCTATAACGCCCCCTATCCGATGCGTGTAGGAACACATATACATAAGCATGCAGCGCTTAGAACCAATACAATTCGAGCGCCCGATCCTTTGCCAGAATCCATTAATGCGACTTCGTCGAAGGCATGGTTCCAATGGGCTACCCAGGGCTTGTCGTACAGCGGTCGGAAGTCCCCCCTTTCCATAGGCGTCGGAAGCCCCCCCTTTCCATAGGCGTATGCCTATTTGCCACTTCCAAGTTCTCGCTTCGTCTCACGTCTTGTAGATGCACAGCAATAATCACTCTTCTGCCGCGCATCTTAGATAGCGCTTATTCCGCCTGACTAAACGTGTTGTGCGATAGCCCGCTTCTAGCAATTTTAGCGCGGATGGGACTGAATCCTTTGCTTATAAGTTAATGCCATATCTACGGTGTCTATACCCGTTACCTAGAGAGCTCGAGTTCCGTCGGTAAGACGACTCCCGTCCGGATGGCGTTGCGGCTTTCTTGGTTGACCAAACTAGGTACCCTCGTTTAAGCTAGCCAGACATGGTGACACAGGGCCAGCTCGATCGAGGGCTTCAAGTCCGGAGTGCGAGGGTTGCCGAGACCGCCAGATACCAGGATGGCCGCATCTACCGCAGCTGAAAGCACTTTCACGTAGGTCGCATACGCGTGAACTTATTCGGGGGAAGGGGGGGCGCTTTTCTGGGAGCTAGACTTCCCATGTCGGAGTATCGACTTATACCGCTTCCCGGTAAACGCGTTAGCGACCACGAAGTCCTCGTCCATGTCCGGAAACTCGCCAACTCCGACGATCAACGAGCGAGTCACGGAGAGTGCTCTTACTCCAACCCCCCTCCCGGGCACGGAGACCCGTGGACAGTTCTACCCAGTTTCATAGCGACCACGGCGAGTTCGAAGCATTTGGGGGGCAGGACGATGCCGCGCGTCCCCCCCCCCCTATTAACCTACGTTTAAACCACGTATTTAATATGTAATAGGTTCGATTTACTAGTAGTCCACGACTCCTTGTATGTATATGTAATGATATTATGAAGTTAGCTCTAAAACCGTTAGCGATCACCCTGCTTTTAACGTACAGTTATCTATTATTAATTATGTTACCTTCGATATTACCATTATTAATTAAGCACAACCGGTGTTTTACTTCTATCAATATTGCAGTACTAGTATTAATAAACCTAATTTTTCTTTTGTATTTTAACATTTTTATTAATTAACCGAATAAAAATAACAATATTTAAAACTTAAACTATAAATTAAAGAAATATTATGTAATATTAATAAACCTAACGGAAGTTATTAGTATTTAATTAATATAATTCTATTTTTAATAAAACTTTATTAATAACTTATAAACTTACTTTATTATTAATAATTTCTTCTTTTACGTATATATATAAATATTATTAATAAAACGGACTTACAAAATATTAAAGTCGAATTTATATATTTATAATACTATTAATTTTAAAGTAATAACGCCGCTGGTTCTTATTTAATAAGTTTAATTTTAAAGTTTTTAAATTTTATAAAAAGATTTTATAAAAGAAACTTATTTTTAAAATTATTAAATATATCGAAAACGTAAATAATATATATATAAAACGATATATATTATGCGTAAAATAATATTGTAATAATACCGCCTTTAGTTTATTAATAACGTTAAAAATTACGTATTTTCTGTTTTTTTCTAATTATATTTAATTTTTTTTTCTTTTAAACATTTTCCGCCGTTATAAAAAGGTCTCGTTTTTAAACAATTAGGTGCTTTTCGTATTACGTTTAAAGCATTTTTTAGCGGTTTAAATTAATAGCAATAAATACCGGTTTACTTTTAATATATTTTAAAACGTATATATTATATCGCAATATATAAAACTCTTTTTACATTTTTTATTTATATACGAACACTTTTTAAGGCAGCTTATATTTTTATAATAAAGCTCTAATACGTAAAATAGTTTTTCGCTACTATTTGATAACTTTTCGCAAAAGATAAAAGTAAAGGGCTGCGGCCCGCCAAGTATTAGACGACTACTTTCGCAGAGACTAACGACCGGCTCCAAGACGTCGAGGAACAGCCTGTTCGCCTTGAAGGTGTTCTTTTCGTTAGACCGCAAGGTGCCGGATGATTTAACAGGAGTGCTTAAAAATGAGATAAGTGTATCGGAGTTGATAAAGAGCTATTACGAAGACCGAGGTCCCGAAGTCTTCTTGTATAAACTTATTACCGTAACTTGCGAAAGATTTACAAATATATTTTAACTATATCTAAGATTAAAAGGGCTATAAAAGGAAGACCGTATACGATGCTTCATAAAGAGAAATATTACGCCGCTCGATATAATATTAACGACGGGTTCACTTCCAACCTCTATCAGAGTTATAACGGCTGCACCCTTTACCGCTACGCAAAAAGGCAAGAGACTGGTGGTTGACCGCAATTGGAAGATCATTACGGGTGACCAGGCCGTAACTAGTATTCATTGACTGAGCAGTCGAGAACGTAGATCGGTAAACGGCAGTTAATATAAAACGAATATTTTTTTAATTAGCGATATTTTCAACGTTATTAATAAAGCACTTACAGTATTAAGATGATATTAATTTAAAAGAAATATATAAAATTTTTAAAGTATAATATTTTAAGGTTTCAATTAGTTATTATTTATTTTTAAAAAAAATAATACTTAAAATTTTTAAATTAATAATATATTTTCAAATTACATTTATTAAATAAGCACTTAGAAAGTCTTGATATTAAAATTAATATTATCAAGAAGATAAATAACTTACTTTAATATATTATATAACGATATTATTATTAATAATAAAGCGAATATATAAGTTATAAATTTAATTCCGTCGGCTATATCATCGTATTAATTTAGCTTTAATAACCCCCCTTTATTTTATTATTACTATATAATATTGCTTTATTTTTATTTTTATTTTAAAACGTGAAATATTTTAATTTTCGTATTTAATAATAATATTAGAGTTAAGAAAATTTACATGCTTTATTATCTACATTATTATAATATTAATACAAATATAAAATAGCTTATACTTAATTAATAACGTTATTATCGGCTTATAATATGCTATAACTCGTAAAAAAAGGCTCGTAGCTATTAAATAATATTTAAGCGTTAGCTATATCAACCGCTAGATTGTAACCGCTACACCCCGCACTGCTGCACCAAAGAGCAAAAGACTGGCGACTGATCGCAGTTGCAGTAATCGACTAGGTGCTTACAGTTATTGTGAGCAAAAGTGTTGCAATTTTTCAGACTGGGGGGCTCTAAGTTGCTGTCTGTTTCTCTCTGTTGCTATTCTACAACTAGGAGTGGGGGAGCAGCCACATATAGGCTCGGCTCCTTTGTCCTTGCAATCCTAGGGCCACCAATCAAAGCCCTTTCAAAGTCCTTTTGATCCTTTCAACGTCTTTTCAACAAATCACCACAACTGCCGACAGTTATATATGTATTAGAAGCCGTACTATGGATACGGCCGTAACATGGATGACTTATCCATCAGCTTAGCAGTTGACGGGGGAGACATAGTGTTATCGAGTTGCATTAAACTTTTCGAAATTCAGCCAGGGTCCAATTTCAAACTGAAATATACCCGTATCAAGATCCTAAGTGTATGATTTTCTCGAAGATTGGTAAACAGCTAATAAGGCTACTTTATAGAGATAAAAAAGCTATTCTGGAAAGAAATAAGGCTATTCGAAAGACTTTAATATAGAAAATGGTATAAAGTAAGCTGAAGTAAAAACAAGAGAATTCTCAGCGAGTGTCGTAGTAGGAAAAAAGTAAAATATAATAGAAAATTTTAATATATAGCTTTTTGTTATTTACATCTTAAAATAATTAAGTAATTAAAGAACTTAATAACTGAACGTAAGTATATTTATATTTATTAAAATTTAAAAATTTAACAATATTAAAATTGAAGTTATAGCTATTAATATAAGCTTAAAAACCTTAAAAAAATAGAGTTTAAAATTACGTATTCGCTTACAAGTACAAATTTAAATCATTTTAGATTTTTCAAGCTAATACATTTCTATTATACGACCTTGCTGTCTATTAAAGCCTTGTTCGTAACGACTAAAATTGAAACGATTCGTAACTCTTTTGCGAATCTCGCTTTATTTAAAGGGTTTATAGGTTTATTTTTCTATTTAATAGTTAGCTATTTATTTAATTAATAAGCTGACATTATTCTTTTACAAATTTATATAGTGTCGAATGTTATTAGTAAAGTATATACTTACTAGTCTAGAAACACCGAGAGCTGTTTAAGAAGTATTGAAAAAGTGACTCTGTTAGTAGCAAACAGGCTACTCGATATATGTGAAAGGCAAGCTTGTTCGGGCTAAAGATATATATCTTTTCAACATAGCGAGATTCGAAGTATATAGTTAAGGCTGCTATTATCAGGCGTAGCAATAGTTAGGAATTTATAAGATATAGAGACGAATATAAGCGAGAAATATGTTAGACATATTATAAAAACAGTTGTCTTTCTTTTCGAGTTCTTTACTATTTCTATTTACGATAATAATAAAATAGCTGCTTAAAATACGTAAATAGTAAGATATAGCTAATATAAACACGTACGATTAAAAACAGTATATAATTAATAAGAAATATGTAAATATTAAAAAATATATAACTAATCGGTCAGATAGAATTACGATAACTTATTAATTATTTACGTTAACGTACTACCATTTTCAATTAAGCCACGAGCTCCTTTTTTAGCTTGTTTAGAACTGTGCTGAACTTGCTTTTATTAAAATTTATGTTAAATCTTATTATAACTAAATATAGCCCCAAAGGTTAGAATTTATATTATAATAAAGTTAAGCGTTAATGAATTTTATTTTATTTTAAGCTATATTAATAATATACTAACGAGATAACGATAATATTAATTTACTAGTAATATATACCATGTTAAAAGTGTAGTATTAATAATTTTAAAATATTTATTAATTTCTATAAAAAAAAGAAAAAAGAAAAGAAAACCTAAAATAATAAAAACTTATAAAACTAATTCTATTAAATAAGAACCTACAAGGATATTATACGAATATTAATAGAGTTATAGATCTATATATATTGCTTTAATATCTCTTTATTTCGTTTTATTATTAATATATTTCTTATTATATATAATAATATTTATTAATAATAAAGCGAGTTTATTAATTATAAATAAAATTCTATTAGATTTATAATTATATTAATTAAATACTAATAATATCCATTTAGCTTATTAATATTTGAAGAAACTACTTTAATTTATAATTTAGGTTTTTATTATTACTAAATTTTTAAATTAATTAATAAAAATACCGAAGTTTTTATAAAAATTCTACTTTATTAATAATATTTCTATAATATTAATAAAAGTAGAATGCCGCTAACGCTTAATTAATAACGTTAATAATCGCTATAGTTATAAAAATGCCGTCTTATTATACTATTAAGCGTTTAATTTTATAATTTTCAAAAAGACATTATTTTAATAACTGTTGTTAAAACTTAATATATTAATATATATATATACAGTGACTTTTAACGTTTAAGCGAAGGAATTGCGTTTTAACTTAAATAGTTGCGCTAAAAATAAAGCTATAAGATATAGTAAAGGTTAAAGAATTAGAATACGGAAATCGGCTAGCTGACTAGCTATATATGTAGAGCTGCCAAAGCTACAGCTTTTAGAATACTACATAATTCTTAACAGTTCTATTCTAGCTTAATATAGCTTTAAAAAGCTAGATTTTACATTATAATAAAACTGAACTTTATTACAATTTCTATTATTTTAAAGTATATTAATAATATCCGAACGGTATAACGATAGTATTAATTTACGAGTAATATATACGATTTTGAAATTATATTATTAGGAATTTTGAAATATTTATTAATTTCTATTTAAAAAAAGAAGAAAAAAAAAACTAAAATAATAAAAACTTCTAAAACTAATTCTATTAAATAGAAAACTGCAGGAATATTATACGAATATTAATAATGTTATAGATATATATATATATTACTTTTATATATTTTTAATTCGTTTTATTATTAATATACGTTTTAAAACGTAAAATATTATTTATTAATAATAAAGCGAACTTTTTAATTATAAATAAAATTTTATCAAATTCATAACTATATTAATTAAGTATTAATAAACCCCGTCAAGCTTATTAATATTTAATATAATTGTTTTAATTTATATTTTTCGATTTAAATATTATTATTTTTCTTTCGTTAATTAATAAAAATATTAAAGTTTATAAAAAAAATTTACTTTATTAATAATACTTTTATAATATTAATAAAAGTAAAATGCCGGTTATACTTAATTAATAAAGTTAATAATTGTTATATTTTTAAAAATTGCAGTATTATTATATTATAAGGAAGTTTTAAGTCAGGTATAACTAGGGTATTTCTATGGGGTAGAGTTAGGACAGAACAGACTCTTGTCTTTCTACATAGATAGATAAAGGCCAAAGGCCCTTACATGATATGAAAGTTGTAAGAGGCCAAGGTGGAAGAGGTAAGTTACGTAAAGGTGTTAAGCTGGTAGGCCGTATATAACATTTACTTGTTATAGCTACACCTTATATTACAACGCTAAAGAGCAGAAAACTTGTAATTAATCGCAATTATAGCACTCTATTAAGTGCTTACTGTTGTACTTATCTTAGGAGCAACTTTAACGAATGACCAAGTTGTAATATAAGTTTTTAAAATTGAATATAATTAAACTAACGATATTTTAACGATATTAATTAAGTAATTGCGATATAACGATTATATTAATTTTTAAATAGTATTAAATATTTTAGAGTTATATTATATTATAGCTTTTAATATTTATTAATTATAGATAAAAAAAGAAATATAAAATATTTAAAAAATTTAAAATTTCTAAAATAATATCTTTATTTAATAAGAACCTGCAAGGTTTTTACCTTAATATTAATAGTATTGTAAATGTAAATAAAACATCTTATTATTTTCTAATTTGGTATTTTTATTAATATTTGCATAAATATATAAAATAAAACTTATTAATAATAAAGTAAGTTTTTAAGTTATTAATAAAATTTAATCGGCTGCATTATCCTATTAATTTAACTTTAATAACCCCCGTTTAACTTATTAATATCAAGTAAGATTACGTTATTTTATAATTTTCTTTTTATGCTTTATTATTTTTTCTCCGTTAAATAATAATAATACGAAATTTCGAGAAATTATTTTGCTTTATTTTCTGCGTTATTACAATATTAATACAAGAATAAAACCGCTTATACTTAATTAATAACGTTAATATCGAAGGCGGTTTGTAAATAATGGATAGCTGTAGGCGAGAGTGAGGTGGTCGCTAACGGCCGCAGGTTAATATATGCACGGCCAGTTATCACACACGAGTGCCCAATATTCCTGAGACGATACTTAGGAAGCATATGCGGCTTTTGGAGATGGATTTCGGCTGAAATATTACTATATCACCGGGCATTGCCATAGTAGACTTAGGTGCCGGTGGATACTTAAGTACGGACTGGACAAGAGTTACGGCTCCACGAGCATCGCATCCTTGCGTCGATGGTGGTCCCTGGGGCTTTCGTAAAGCATCTCACGGTTCTCGTTGATGGGTTAACGCAGCATCAAATTCGGAGGCGACTAGACTGGAAGACACACACTTGGCGGGTGGAGGCCACGATAGTTGAGCCGTCCGTTACTACCATCCCTTGTCGTAGCTAGGATTATGCGGATCTCAAGAGAATGGTTACTATCAAGTTTTCGCGTTATCACTAATAATATAACCAGGCGTTATCGTTAGCCAAACTCGCAGTTGTTCAACCCCTTATTGAAATACTTACGTTACCCCTTACTCCTTTAACCTTCATCTTACGTGCCTTATATGGGGCCGGCTCAAATGCTATGGGCAGAGCTAGATTCAGTGAGTCATTCATCGACATGGGGCGTACGTTGGCTGCCCTTATTTTGTTTCCTATTCGTGTACTGATCTGAAGCTGCTGTCAGGCGCTGTGCCTTGGAGCAGGTTGCCTAATGAAGCTGCAATCCGAAAATTCGTGCTGGCAGGCCTGTACGGGAATAAGTCAGCTTCAGTGGATTATCTTCATGCTAACTTGGTATCATTATAACGAACCAGAAAGGTAAAGAATCGTGAGTATGGTACATGTGGTTCGTAATCATGCCAGCCCGTGCGGATCACCCCTATACGCGTCATCCCAACCCGTGACCCATGCCGGCCGTACGGTAGCAGACTCCCCGGCGATAGCTCCTCCCCAAAAGTCCAGCGGTCAGTTCGTTCTATTCAGGCATCACAACAGCCTCTCTACCGACTTCGGGCTGTATGGTTACGCTCTCGCATCCACCGGCGTCGCTGAGTGGAGTTGCGGTTGAGGTTCAGCGGGGCCGGGGGACGGGTTCTTGCTGGGAATGCTATGATGGCTCCCTACTGCCGTCTCATCACTGACCTCACGGATGGGTTGCATCCTGTCACCTCGTGCCGGCGGAGCTAGGCGGGCCGGGTCCGGCTTCGGAGTCCCCGACGCAGGCGCCGACGCGGGCGGGGAGGTCACATCCTCGTCGTTTCCTGTCACCACTTGCTCGAGCGGAGCTGTGACGGGCGGTGGCGCTGGCCGCAGACGAGCATCTGCTTTCGAGACGGCTGCGGCAAGGCTCCTCGCGCCGGCGGCGATGATCTCGGGCCTCTCCCACGCCAGAAGGCCCGGGTTGCCGGCGGCTCGATGCGTGGAGACCACGTCGTACTTGGCCCTCGCCCAGCCCGGGCAGGAGTAGGAATGCACGCTCTCGCCTTTCGCGCCGCCTCGTGCCCCCGCGTTGTTGTCGCCTTCGGTTCCGCCCGGGTCGCCGAGGAATACCGTCAGACTGACTCTCGGCTTCGAGGCGGACTTCTTCTCGGCCTTCTCCGAATTCCGGGCGCAGTAGGCCCAGAATCTCATGGCCGCTTCCGGACCGGGAAGCCAAGCTAGGTGGGTGAAGTTGACGATCTCTATCGGCGTGAGTTCGTGGTCGGGGCTGAACAGCCGCAGAATCTTCAAGACGTAGGCCAGGAGGCCGGTGGGGGAGTCGCACAGAGCGTATGCGAGGGTATTGGGTTCGCGCAGCCCGAGCACGTTCGCGCCATTCCGGGCAGTGGGCGGTGTCTTCTTGGATGGGCGGAAGCTGCCGCATCTGCTGATAGCAGAGAAATCCTCACTGCGGTAGCCCAAAACTGGAGAACGGAGCAAGCTAGCACATGACCACTTCGCCCATTCGAGGGGAGCTTCTCCGAGCTTCGGTTGGGCTACGGGCGGAGAGATGAGATGCGTCCCCAGACAAGAGTCGGCATACTGCACTGCCAAGTGGTGGGCAAGCCTATGATCAATCTCGGCCGGCGAGGCAGATCCCGAGGATGCATTCGTCACCAGATAATAGCGATACGAGAGGCGATGCATTAACGAGTCCAGGAATCGGGCAGTGGTCGGTATTACGGGAACATTATTCGGCAGCGCATCGCTGAAACCGACACCGGGCAGCGCAGGAATCACTAAGTGAAACGGCTGTTGAGCGGAGACATCCTGGGGCTCCGTGAAGTGCCTGACCAGGTGCCCGAGGGATAAGTTTGAGGTGGGAAATGGTGGGATAAGAAGCAATGGAATAGCATTTGAATGAGGTGAGCGGACGTGGACGAAGTGAGTCCTGAGCGGCGTCTCAGACGACGGGACCGTGAATGCGGTACGGAACTGTGGCAGCTGTGAGTTTAGCTCATCTTCTTGCGCCCTCCAAGAATACTGCTCCAGCCTGAGGGGAATTAGCTATGGCTCTTAATTGTCTGACTGTGGTCGCGCAGGCCGAGACTCACCAGAAATCTATGAGAGGCTCGATTTGAGACTTGGGCTCCCACCAGAAATCAGATTTTGGTTCCGAGAGTTCGTGAGGCAGCCTCGTAATCTCGAGTTTCTGCTTTGTGAGATCCAGATAGCGTGATGAGACCTGGGGCGCGTCAGCCACAAGGACGTCACGTAAACAGCCGGCGGCGGGTTGTACATAGAGCTAGCTTGGGATCGGCGGGAGACCTACGTGGATTTTGTATGGCTTGATCTCGTCCACTGCGACAGCAGCCTCTTCGACTCCAGAAGCCATCTTATTAGTTTACATATGCTCACAAAAAGCCATACTACACCAAACAGTTAAGGGAGCGAAGTAAAAAGAACGTCGAGGCGATTCACTTACGTGCCCAAAACATGAAGAGGACGAGCTCTGGTATTAATCTCCTACCGCCCGTCGCAGACCCTTTAATTAATTCTATCTCGTTTCCAGGGCCTCCCAAAACTGCACCATCAAGTGGCTTGAAGGTGCCGGTACGACAAGTCGCGACCCTGAATCTCCACTGTGGCTCGGTCTTCCTTACCAGGAGGAGTCTAGCGTAGATATAAAACAGGGCAGAAGCGAGACAAGAGTCACAAGACGGACGTGACGAGCAGGCCAAGCCTGGGGACCCTTGCGGGAAATTCAGGGGTCTCGCGTGGCGAGTGGCGGTGCGTACGTGGACGCGACATTGGTTGCGGAGACGATCGGCCGAGTAAGCTTGTTTTAGCGGCTACCTATGAGCCTGTCGTCCCGTCACCCTCTGTGGCTAGAGCTTTTGGTTTGCAGCCATAACCATCTATTTCCCAAGTGACGGAAAAGCGTGATGGGAGGTGCAGCAACCCCTAAACGCTTTGCCTAACTTAGGGTGGGCCGTAAGAGCGCCCGTCGGGCATTTGGCACCTAATTTTTCTTTTAAAGAAGAAGCGGGAACCAATCTCGGTGCGGCATTGCTCGCTACATTCGCAACTGGTTCGCACGAATTGGGTGCTTGACCGGAATGGTACCGGCAAGGTGATCCGGATCTCCTGAACCACGGCAACTAACGCACCATCGCATTATCCGCCCAGGAACGGCTTCGGCCGTAGGTGGCAGATGGCGCGTCTCGAATAGCATCGACCAGCTGGCCACCGGTGCCTTCTCGGTGTAGATGACAAGCCTGGCGGTTGCATGGGCGTTGGTGCTCGTCCGTACGTCTGAGCCCGAGGGCATGGCGGTAGGCCTCTTCGGCTGAGATCCCAGAAGCACGGTCAACCTACAGCGGACCAGCGGACCAGTGGACTAGCGGATCAGCATCTCGCCAACGCTAAGCGCTCCATGGTCGCACCTGTAGGCGGCCTTGACAAGCGACAGAAATGCGGCCTCCTGTATGCGCTGCCCTCCTAAGAGAGCATAGGCAAGTGTTTGAGGAGTCTTTAAGAGGAACGTGGAAAAGCTTGTTATCTTTATTTTGTTATCGAACTGGACATCAATACAGTCTATCTAGATATCATGGGGTTCATTTCAGAAGCATCGGCAAGATGCGATGCTCGGTAAAGTTCCACAACAAAGCAGAATCCTGACTCTGCCAGGCGGCGCCTGTAAAGTAGGTCTGTCTGCGTCCTTGCAATCCCCAGAGCCGCTTGTAGAAGCAGTCCGAGATATCCTCATTGGAGACCATGGGCTGGAACGGGGTATGGGCCTTGAAGGTCACGAACTGCGGTTCGGCCGGCGTCGAGTTGATAGCGGTGGTTAATGCGGCGAGGTCCTCGATAATGGCGGCCTGGGCTTCCTCGGCAGATATTTCATGGAAACCCGAGCCGTACTTGACGTCGGTCATCCCGTCAATCGGCGAGGGCGTGATGGTGAGAGGTCCGGGGAGAGGCGGAAGGTTGAATTGGAGTCGATCCCTACCGGGTAGACGGCGGTGTCTGCCGGCAATCCGCTATTTCGAACGATTCCGGTGAAATAGGAGACGTTGGTGAAGCGCTTGAACAGGCCCGCCTCCGTTTCGTCGAGGCCAAGTGGCGACAACTTGTCTAGCGTTGGGGGGACCGAGACGACCAACTTCTCAGCCCGAATGTTCACGCAGCTTCCGTCGGCTCTCACGACGTTGAGGCGGACGCCCTTTTCGGACCGTTCCGCAGCCGACACGGTGCTGCTTAACAGGACGTTGTCAGAACCCAAAGCGTCGTAGGCCGCTTCGTATAGCTCCTGGTTGTGGCGCCGGACGGTCGTCAGTCCGCCGACGCTTAGGCCCTCCACAAAGGTAGGGCCCATATACTTGACAATGTACAGGGTCGTGGTCTTCTCGTAGTCGATCCCGCCCTGGCCATAGAGCGCGAGCAACGGCACTGCATCTTGGATGCCGTACTTCTCAGCGAACTGTCCGAATGGCAGCAACAAGTCCTCCGGCACGGGTCCGGTAGCTTGTCAAACCCCTCATGAAGCTCGGGGAACCTCAACAGCTGACCGTAGTAGCGTTGGAGCGCCGCCGACGGGTCCGGGAACTGGTAATCCTCGAACTCTGCGCCAGCCTCGAAGTCGAAATAAACAGACCTCGGGGGGGCTGGCGCCTAGAAGACCTCCAGGGGGATGTCGAAACGCGCGAAGTAGTCTCTGACGACCGGGATATTGTGGAAGAAGAGGACCCCGATGTCATCGCGCTGCCCGGTAACAGGGTCTGTGTAAGTCTCTGTGTGGCCGCCGAGGGCGTCGTCGGCCTCGACCACCACAACCGTCTTGCCGGAATCTTGAAGGCGCACCGCCGTGTACGTCCCCGAAGAGCCGCCGCCGAGGATGGCCACCTCACGCTTCATGGGTGTGCAAGCTCGGTTCGTCAGAGGCTCTACGACGAGCCCATGAGCTCGGGGTTGCGCAAGGGCGGCGCCAGTGGCAGCCAGCTTCCTCTCTCGGTCGGTTGACTAGTTCCCTTGAAATTCCGCTCCGTGGGCGTCGAGCTTCCGGTCTGGTGTCTCGGTAAGGGCAGATGCGGCCCCCATATATATACGTGATCGTTCACACTCACTAGGCGAACCACCAGAGTGGCTACCTAAAGGTTGGCTCTGGAATAAGCCGTTCCTAGTGCGTGTCTATTTCCCCTAATCCGTGATACTGTTTCCGACTACCCGATACGAGCTTCTATGATCAGCAAGGTACGCATTCTAGGTTAGGGCCCGAGTCCTCTTGGCTCCTAAATATCCAAAGGTCTAACCAGCTGTTGTCGAGTCATCCCGTTTCCAGCTAAAGGAGCTCTTAATAGAGATATATACGCCGATCAGTAGGTGGCCTTTCCGTATATGGAGTGCGCTTAGCACCCCTGGCTATGCTACGATTTTATGTTTATTACAAGATCCCTATCTGTCCGAATGTCATGGCTGCTCTCCGCGCCAATCCGCCAAAGGGCAAAAAACTAGGGATTAATCGCAATTATAGCACCCAACTAAGTTCTTACAGCTGTGCATATATTGGAAGCCATAGGTAATATATTGGAAGCCGTAGGTAAATAAGGCCGTAACACGTTGCTCCTCCTCCAATGGCTTGCTCCCCAAGCCACCAGATCGACCACAGCTGTCCAGCCCCGAGCCCGCATACCCAATGCCCGCCCCACTGCGTCCGGGAGACCTTGCTAGCAGTGGTCAGAACGCGGACGCCGCCCGGATTCGGACCCTGTTCTGGCTGTGCCGCCAGCTCGGTTGCGATCAAAGTGTTATGGCTGCACACCGTACCACGCCGCGAAAAGGGCAAAAGACAAAGAGCTGTAGTTCTCTTTCCTCGCATAATCCTGACCTCGGAGCTTTTCATGCTTATCCATGAGATTCTGGTGGACATCTGCTGCTAATGGCATTCACTCACTTGGCCCGCAAGTATATTTTAGAGCCAGGCTGTGGCTCTTCTCCTGGAGATTCGCCCCTTTCCTTTCTCTTGGTGCGAGAAGGCGCCCGGCTCGATAAAGCTCTGTTCTGCTGCCCATGTCAGGGAAATGGGAAATTACAGAGCGGAAGGCAGAAGACGCAGCCTGGAAGGTAGCTTGTAGTATAGGTAGTGAGTAAATGGCCACTAATGCCTGCCCTTTCCCTAATGATTCTGGGCCGATGCCCCCTACATACATGAAAAGCCCTCGCTAATAGGTCGCTGGGGCCCAAAAGGGGCTGTCCACGTCATCTCCTACAACCATACTCGAGTTAAGGTGCCCGAAATCGAAGTATTTATCCAAATCGGTGATTCCGGGGGTAGTGCTTGGAGACCACCATTTAGATGTAAGCCATATAAGCGGAGAATCTTTGCCTTTTCAGGTCCCGCAGGGTGTACGTACGTCTTATCTTCTGCGGTCGTAGAAGTAGCTCCCGGTGAGCGCAGCTAGAATCAGCAGCTGTACTCTCAACGAAAGACGTCCGATTCCCTCATGTTTGCTGCGCCGAACCTTGTCGTGCCTACGACCGGCATGACCAATAACGTACTTGTGGGAAGTGCCATCCTCGAATTCAGGTCTTCCGCAGACGTTAACTTTGTAACGTAGCCCCTTTCGTTCCGAGACAGCGCGAGGACACCCATGGGGTGAGCGCTCATGCTTTACACTGGCGTAAAAGCCTTCAACGCTGACACCCGTCTGCTACTATGCAGAATCAAGCGGAGGCGGTAAAGACACGGTCCGCGCTGGTAAGGCATCCGGGACTGCTTCGTTCGCAGCATAGCCTCCGTCGTGGGCCCAACCTCGGAAACTCGTTTTGAACAACCGTAAAGCGTAAAGCCCAGCCCCTTGTCGGCCTTTCTCTGGTCTGCTTGCTAAACCAGAGGTGATGGTCTTGTTGATCTCCCAAGGGCGTCCCGCCATCCAGCATCGTGTCCCTTGGAGATCGCATTCCCCACATTGTTGTCAGGTGCCGAGGTGTGGCCCCCTTTCGAGGGCCCAGTGGCCCACTAGCGAGGGTGCGGTTTGTGTATATATAGGGGGCTTCGCCCCGAGTAGCCAGGAAAAGGCAGACATTAATGGTCAGCTATTTACAACCTATAATACGAACCACCAGTTAGGCTGCTTCTTTTGCCTTTTACTGTGTACTTCACCCCTTTTCCAACAATTGTTCATGATATCGATCCATAGAGTGGTGCCGTCCCCTTTCTTCGGGTATCCCTTGTCACTTGACGTCTCTCTTTTGACTAGGACATTTCTGAGCGCTTGCAGTCTCAGTTTGGGGCCGTGAACTGGTATACTCTGGCCATGTTGAAGACTGTATGCGGCACTCCCTTTGATGTCTTCGATGTAACCGGATATGGCTGAACATTTATTAAAATTAACGTTCTTTTTGGCGATATTAATAAAGTACATGCGAAATAACGATGATATTAATAAATAAACAATATATATCATTTTGCATACATGTTATTTAAATTCTGATATTTTTATTAATTCTAAACAAATAAAGTAATAAGAAAAAAACCGTTAAAATAAAATAAAAATCCAAAGTTAAACTTATTATATTAAAACCTGCGGGGCTATTATACGAATATTAATACAGCTATAAGTAGATAAAAATTAGGTATATATATCTTATTCTCGCATTATTATTAATATACGTCTTAATACGTAAAATATCGTTTATTAATAATAAAGCGAATATATAAGTTATAAATATAATTTCGCTAAATTTATAATACTATTAATTAAGTAAGAATAACCCCCTTGTAACTTATTATTATTACGTAAGATTAATTTATTTTTAAAATTACGTTTTAAGTATGTTTATTTTTTTATATTAATTAATAAAAATACGTAAACTTTAAAAACAATTTCGCTTTATTAGTAATATCATCATAATATTAATAGCAGTAGATCGCTGGTTCTTCTTAATTAATAACTGCTCGTATATCCGAGTTATGAATTATTCTAATATTTTATCTAAATGCTTTCATACTAGCAATGTGTCCAGCAGGTTCATTACCACCGCCCTAATAGCCGTATTCCTCCCAGAGCTTAGGGGCGAGATGTGCCGCGTGCCGCCGGTAGTCTTGGTCTGGGATATCAGTGTCTCCAGTGGTGGCGAGGAGTAGCGCTCGGCTGCTCTACCGCTGGGTCTGGATATGAGACGGAGAAGTGCTCGAGAACATATACGGGGTGGTCGGACGTTGAGAAGCGATGGAGTCGCTGGCCAATCAGCCCGGTCAAGTACCTATCGACCATCTCGATGTCGCCGGGTCTCAAGGGCACGCGGAGACGATTAGAAGGATATGTATGAGGACACGTACCTTAACTTCTAGTCGCGAATGATGAGTGACGATTTGTATTACAGCCAAGGGCTGGTCTTGTGTGCCAATTGATGCTGCCGTGGCTGCTGGTGGGAAAGGAATAGGCCTGGCGTCTCGACCTTCCACATTGTACGGGTAGTAGGTGAGTGGCATCAGTCCTGGCGGCTCCAACAGGTCCAGAGTCGGTGAAAAGCCTGGGAACACCGGCTGCACCCTCGTCCTCCTCCTGATTTTGGATCATCTCGTTCAGGAATGTGGCAATAGACGCAGGGGTGAGGTGATGACATGATAGCGATTAAAGTATGATGATGAGGAGGGTCGTAATGGTGTGGACAGGTACACACGCCGCTGCGCCCTCCAAGCGCGGCGGGCTTTAGGCCTTGTAATGCTACCAACGCCGTGGAGCTGCAAGCCTAATAGGGTAAGAGTAGCAGTGAAGAGCATGGTAATAATTCAGGAGCTTGAGGAAGTTGCTGATTTCCAGACGGACACGAACAGTCCAGGATAGAAGGGATACTGCTAGTATGTCAGGTGCCAAGGTGTGACCCCCTTTCGAGGGCCCAGTGCACCACCAGCGAGGGTCTGGTCTGTGCATATATAGGGGGCTTCGCGCCGAGGAGTTAGGAAAAGGCAGGCATTAATGATCATCCATTTACTACCAGCGAGGCTGCTTCTTCTGCCTTTCACTGTGTACTTCCCCCTTTTCTCTGACATAGTATCACGACTTACAAAGCGCGATTCGGTCGATACCCTTTGGTCTTAGGGTTGCATACCAGAAGGGTGCTGCCAACGTTAATGACACAACCACGACGGGTTATTCGATCGCATCAGATCGATGGCGGACAGGGGATGAGCGATAGCTGGCCTTTTCCGTCAGTGATCATCTGCGTGTGCTCGCTCTCCCTGAGACGTGTGGACCTATACATGATATGCTGGCTTTGGTCCTCTGTTGTCCTTTAGTTGATATGTTCAAGGGAGTAATCTTCGAGGCATCACTTACTCGGGGAAACCCGTGGAGGGAGAGAAGGATGGGGGCAGTTGATCCTTTCCGGAAATGAAGCTGCTGAAGAAGAGAGTTGCCTTTCAGAAGGCTGGAGAAGTGGTGTTTGAAAAAGCGAATTGTGAGAGTGGACCGAAGAGTAGGGTTGGGGAGCCTTGAGCAGGTTGGGCTGGCAGTATGGTTTGGGAAGCGCAGTGGGCTGGGAGTGTGCCTGGTTTATAGAGAGTGAGCTTAGAGTATAGGTTGGAAAGTCTAGCTGGCAGAGGGCATAGCCCCTGAAGAGCGGTAGGTTTACAGTGGGAGTGTTTCCATGCAAGGCTGAGTCTTTTTATTTCATTTATTTCTGACTTGCATTTAATCGTCATCTGTGAGCCAGAATCAGTATGTCCTTAACCTACAAGATCCATTTCGGATCTCAGATCTGCTTCCAAGGCATGTAATCGAAGTATAAGAGGCTTCGCTACACAGTAAGGAAACAATGCAGACAGACCACAGGCACCAAGGAGGTACTACGAGATGACGTCTATGAAGAATTCTTCCAGAGCCGTCGCCACACCCCAACCGCAGTGTTCTTTATTTTCGTCTGCTATTCGGCAGATATACCCCTATTCGACGTCATCCAGTCAACTCAGCTTCCTGAGTCGAAATATTTCACCTGGCCCATAATAGGAGTCTCGCCTAGAAAGCTTACCAGAGGATTACAGGCTTTAGAGTCGGTTAAGGCTGAAAAGCCAGTCCCATGCGTCAATCGCACCGGCAGAGTACCCCTACATCCGACCGGTTCTCCTTTTACCATCTCCATAGCCCTTACGGCCTAGTTAAGATCCACGATACCGGAGTGCTGCCGTCCCCTCTTGCCTAAATAGAGAGCCAAAGAGAAAGAGAGTACAGGGTAAGGGAAGATCGCTGGCTACCACGGAAATAAACTGCGTAATTCGTGGTGCTGTCGGCTGGGAGTGTGGGTGGCAGATCGCAATGGGAATTCGTGGTTCAGGGGCTCGACCTTGCCTTTGCATAGGCGAGGGCTGCGTATTTTCTGCTGTAAGCTTGGCCCCGCTTTGAAACGCGCTCTAGGACTGCCCGGCCGGTCGTGGCATGGATTCTCCCCGCGAAGGAGCTCTATTCGTGTTAAAGAAAAAAGGGGGGGGACGCTGGTGAAGCATGGTGACGATATCCCCTGCACAGTTTCAATATCGTAAATGGGGAAGATGTATACGCCGAACTGTGTGTCTCCGATTCACTATTCGGCTTATGGCAGCCTCGTCTTGACTTTGCAAAGTTCCTGTATATTGAACTTGTTGACGCTCTGCGACGTGAACGTGCCTACAAGAATAAACCTGGGTTGTGTTGCGAGTTCACGAGCGGTAATTGAAAATTTGAGAGAGAACCGACAGCTCTTTTAAAGGCCATGTCTTCTCTTGCCGGAATTGAAGCAGCTTTATCAATGTCTTAAGAGCGCTGTCCCATCGTCGGGACCGTCAGTGTTGAGCCTAGTCAAACCTAACTCCGGCGTAGAACGTCAGTCGCCATCATGCAATCCCCTGGGAGCAAGAGAAGTTGCGAGAGTATGTCACAAACTTGTACAGCTACAGGAACGTTGCTTCTATGTAAAATGATCATGTTGTTGTAGTCTACGTGACAATCGTCATGACTTGCTGCATAAGCTGGAGGATAGCTACAGTAGTATCACGATGGCTTCTCCGCACGCACTGCGTAGCTCTCGTAGCGCATTGTTGAAACTGACCACCGTCTCCGCGACATATTCACAGCTGCCACCTCTATTCCTATTTGTTAAGGACACTGCTGTTTGGATTTCCTGCTCCGCTGCACGCGACTGGAGGCACGAACTATATGCTTGGCGAGAATGAGATGCAGTTTCCGTGTCATAAAATCGCCGCCACAGCTTAAAAAGCCGAGCGGAAGCGGTCTTAGGGACGGAGTTGAATACTATAGACATGTACGACGTAGCCGGAAGGTAAGTGTGTAACGGGGGTTCCGTAGCCAGCCACGTGTAGTCACGGACCGATGTCACCATATGACACGACCTAATGTACCTGACGGTCGTCTGCAGCTTATCGGAATAGGAACCCTGAGGTTTTCCCATGCAGTTCATAGTGCGACATGCAATCTATCTGGATCGTGTAACAGGCAGGACGAACTACCGAAGGATAAGACCACCCCTCGGACATATGCAAGTCGTAGGGCCGGACTGACCCATTGACCCCGACGCTGACGCAAGAGGGAATACGATTTCAAAGGTAAGCATGAGAGGTCATTGTCCAGATTGATTGCGCTCACGGATATTAGATGGGTTCACCTGAAACCAGCATACCGCTGTTAATTTAATTAATATGGAGAGTTCCTAGACCACGGCGACTATGGACTCTACTATGAAGATGGCGGTGCACTGTCACGATAGCGCCAAGGATTTCGGCTGTATTACGCGGGGTATGCTTCGTAGGACCGACCATTCAGGAGGGCGAGGACTCGCGAGGTACGGTTCTACGACGTTGAGATCCATACCCCCGGTAAGGCTGCCAACATGCTGTGAACCACCGCAGAACGCCCGCGGCCATTCTCGCGGCTGACGGGACTTTACGGCTCAACACCCGAACGTCCCCAAAGAACCCGATGCGAGAGACAACAAAAAGCGAGACGAGGGGCTGGGACGGCTGGACGGTTATCACGGGGCTAATAAATTCCCTCAATCAGGAGCTTCGAAACTTGCGGGTCGGTGGACGACCCATACGATTATGAAGTATGATCAGCCGTCCGGGTCCCAGAAAGGAATCGGCAGAACCAACCACCTTGGGAGCCGCCAGTTTGCTGATGGGCCTCCGGAGAGCGATGCGTTTCGGCCGATCAACCCTACCACTCGATACGTTCATCAGCGCCCTATTTATTATTCGCGAGGCTATCCTCATCATAGAGGCGTATTCGGGCGATGAGCTATGCCGGCTTAGGAATGGCTATCGATCTCGATCTTCCCGTCGTCATACATGTAGGGGTTGTTTTCAAGATAAGCTACCTTACAGAGACACGGACCAAGCGATGTACCGAGACTGACTGGCTGACAAAGGAAGAGTTGGGACGAAACGGTGAGTGATCTTCGGGGACCAATCACGGCTTTTCCGCGCCGAGCTAAAAAGATTTCCAAGCCACACAGATCAACCTGTGTATTACCTAGTAGGGCTAGCGGTTCATCCTAACCGCAATAGCCTGTCGATTAGGTATCCATCAGCCGAGAGCTGGCGGCCGCGCAGGGCGCCTCTCAGCTACAGCTACCGGGAGAACACCCCCCTGTCTCCGCCTTGCCATTGGGGCTGATCATTCGGGAAGGTACCACGAGGGTTTATTAGAGAGCGTATGTCGGGACCGAGAAGCTCAACGTCCTCGCGCTCTGTCACCGTTCACCACAATGACCCCCTTGTCGCCCGGCAAGGAGGTTATAGCGCTGTCCTAGCGCTACAGTAGGTATGTTGTATGCCTAAGGTAATGGGAGTTGAGTTGTGTCTACTCTCCCAGTCTCCTTTAGGGATCATTGCAGTTAGTGCAGTTAGTGCAATAAAAGCCCCATATAAGTATAAAATCATCGCTGGCCTGATACCTGTACCTCCTCTGGTGTTCCCCCAACTCCCAAGTGGCTGAGAACTTTTCGCTTGCAGCCGGAAATTTGATGTCAGATCCGAAGCCGGTCTGGATTCTGGAAAGCACCGTAAAAGATGTTACCTGCCCGTTACGGCGTTTGTTACCCGCGTCTCCCCATGTCCTCGCCTCCCTTGCTTCGACTGGTTATTGGAAACGATTGACTGCGTAGCCTATCGAAAAGCAATCGTCGTGTAGGATGCATTCTGGTCGGTGACCCGTCGACTATTTCCGATTTCCCCCATCTCCCATCATTATCCTCAAATTTACCGTCATGTTCAGTTATACCTACTAGCGACGGCTGCCTCGCGATTTTCCGCCTGAAGTGGGTTATCAGGCCATTCGTATGCGCTTGTGTATGCGCTCGGTGTGCTCACGATTCACGAAAGGCTCCAGGAGGCGCCGCGACGGCGTCGTTGTTTCGTTGCCAAGCTTCTCGGGTGACGTGCTATTTAATTAGCAGTCGGCTCGGTCGTCGCATCTGCCGGACGGGATTTGCATATGTTAGATTGTGCCGATTGCCGGGCACTGCTGTGACACTGAGAGTGACCGGACGAGCGAGACAGACAAGGAGACGACTCTATGCTATCGGAGACTTCCGCCCTTGTCGTGATAATCTGTCTCAAACCCTTTGCATCCTTGTCGAGGGGCTTTTAATTGTTTACTTGCATAGAACCACATCTCCCGGGGTCACATGGAGCAGCAGTTGATTCGGTAAATACCTACATATAACAGCCAGTAACTGCATTGATGTACTTTAGAGCTGAGACTAGGGGTGTCCGGCTGTTGCTGCATGATAAGAGCGTTTCGGTAAATGTCGCTCGTGCTCCTGGAGCTCCCTGTGTGGTTCGAGGAGACATCAGCGTCCACTCGGCCGGCACCCCCCTTTTTTTGTGGTGCCCCATAGCTTGGCGCCCGGTACTCATCAAATCCACGGTGGCCAGGGCTCTCCAATTCGGATGATCAGAGCGACACTATACGAACCGGACTCCTCTCTCGGCATCCAAACCCGACGTCTCCTCACCACAAGTGGCCGTGCTAGACGGCTTCCCATCGACGAAATAGGATATTCCCCCTAGCGCGCCCGGCTGTTGGTACTTGGAATAAGTCTTGGCCGGGGTCGGGCTGGCAATATGCCTGTTCGCTCCCCATGGAGCCGAAAGTCGGGCGGCGCTGTACCTCATAAAATATACATGTATGTATGTTCCCTGTGTATCGTAATAACACCTCTGTTAGAAGCGAGCAAATTGAGGTCGAATTCCTTGGCTATCGAGTCTGGAACCCCCAGCGGACTTTCGGACAATATGCTTTCCTCAGGACACAAGTTCTTGCCATGTATATCAGATCGGAAAGCGAGTATCTACTCGGATGGGTCGCGATTTCACCAAGGGCCGATAACAAGCCACGTAGCATCAATGCCAGCTATGCCTATGCCACGTGAGAAGCGGCTGAGGGTGCCAAGGGTGTATCGATCACGATGGCATAGATCAAACAAACTGCCATGGGATAATCCTCATATACACCGGCAGCCCATGCGCCCGCCGCCAATCTTTCGTCGTAACCATTAAGATGTGCCGTTGCCCAGTCGGCTCTTGCGGTTAAGCCGCCATAGTACAGTCCAGGGCGCTTTTTATCATGGATGAGGGTACTTCGGAGAGCTCTACCGGTATGACGGGGGAGGCGAAACAAATTCGGGCACATAGTAATTACAGAGCATTCTTGTCTTGCCAAGGAGATGACAGCCGCAGGTCTGCCTCTTCATTGCAAGTGATCCGAGCAGGCAAGCACCTGACCTCTCCCCGAAAACCCTAGTACTAGTACAACGCGTAGTAAACCTGCGGACATCGCAAATCCCGAGAGGTCCTCCTATGCTATGGAACTTGCAGCAGTAAGGCTAGGTGGGTATACCTTTGTGTCGTGCTATCTCGGATCTGGGTCCCTCCTCGTATCTCGTACGCACGCTGACAACCCCACAGCCGCAAACGAGGGCGGAATTTCTCCCTTGAGCGAGGCAGACGGAATACCTATTCAGCTGTGCGCGTCCCGCCGCTATACATATATATATATATATACATAACCTATCGATGTTACCTACCTCGGTGGACGGCTGCTTAATAGTATGTCGAACCTGCTGGGATTACATGTCTTTTAGTTGTTTCCGGCCATCGGCCGTCGTGAATCGAATATGACCTCAAGCTGACAAATGAACTGGAGGGGCTGACGGGGAAGGCTTGAGCACGTCACTCCCGGTCCTGAGACTTCTAGAATCATTGGAAGGAAGGGGGATGTACGGAGATTGATCGCGACCGGGATTCCGCAGACTGGCGGGTTACACAGTCAGCAGTACCGTGGTACTGCAAACTTCCTTTTCGAGTACTGTTCCCGCGCGGCTTGAAACGCTTGGAAATGGATAGCAGGCTGCCAACACACACACACACCCACACACACTCCTACGCTCACTCACAAAAGAAAAGGGGGAAGGCGGCGCCCTGACGACGCGACAATGCCTGTCTCGATGTGACAATACGGGCGAGGTTTAGTACCTACATACCTATAGCATCAAATTCGTTATAGATCCGGCGTAGTCTCACACCTCTTCGAGACCATGTGTGTTCTCTGAATTATGCCGTACCTACGTAGGCATATGCAAAAGGGTTGTGTCAGATGACCGAGCTCTTCTCGAACCGTGCATAACACGGCTGACCGCATGGCGATGCACGTGGTATTGCTGCTACCCGTGTCCTGCTGGGCCTATTTTTAGGGTTGCAGGCTTGTAAGACGGCACGACAACCCTGCCGCAACGATTCTAACGACTACGGCAATGCTCGAAGTCCCAGGATGCCCCTGCTTCTGAGTCGCGGTCCAGAGTACGAAATTGAGTAACAGCCATCCATGTGTTGATATAATATTGGCCCTCCCAAGCCGTGATGTGATGCTCGTCCGAGGCTCGGTATTGGCAGCTTATTGTAAATTGCTGACTGCCTACTTGAGTACATATTGCCACATTAGACTGCCTCGCATGGCTGGCGTTAGACACTGTACTCTCTTCTGTATGGCAAAACTCCTTCCCGTCAGGACAGTACTTGATTGTCGTCTCGCCTGCCATCGTATAGCGGAGGTAGCTGCCCCACCTAGCCGGTTCTCCGGTCCCTACTCTCGCACGAACTGCCGCTTATCAGGCTCGTCGTGGGATACTGCTGGGCGGCCAGTTAACTCGCTTACGATTGAGGATGCCTAATGAATAATGAAACGGAGTCGAGGACGAAGTCCGGCTCACGGAGCGATGAGGCATGTGACCCCTATGTCTATCAAAATCCGGCTTATAGCGGTCTGATTACAATTATCCTTGACGGGATGACTTGCCACGCTTCATAGTTGGATCTAGCAAAGGAGCTGGTTAATCATTCGACAAGAGACATGGGCGAAAGTCAGACGTACGAGGACCCATTTGCGTCCCATCTGGAGGGACTTCCCCATAGCTTGGGCGCCATTGCTATAGTACCATCGAATTGCCGGCGGAGGACCAGAGATTAATGCCGGGCGGCCGTCAGAGGTGCTAATACCATCCCAAGGGAATGGGATGATGGGGATCCATACTGATATAGGTGGGTACCTCGGGCAAGTTCTCCATTGTATAACTTATGCCTGCACATATGTACGTAGGTAGCTCGTATGCTCTCGCAAGGTAGTGTAGTGTAGACCAACGCTAAATATGTATGTATTACTATGCGCCCAGATATATAGCGAGGGAGTAGATATTTGCTACCTGATGCCCACACATCTTGGGGATATTCAGTCGGTTTTTGCAGTTTCGCTTTTACTACTGTGCATATAACACACACATATGCGCTGTTCTGCAACGTCATCAGACTTGCTGTCGCACCAAATCCGGGGGAGCGTTCGTCCTGACGTTACTGAAGCGCCCTTCTTTCCCAAGCAAGGGGACAAATGTGATAAGGGGGGGATGGGGGCAAACCTGCGGCGCCACAACCGTTGTGGCCCGGGGAGACGGCGGCGGAGAACGCGGCACATCAACCACGGACGAGCCAGCCAGCCAGCTAATAAGATCGCGAGGCCCATGGACAACCGCCCGACTCAGCCTAGCGGCCTTTCCAGAGAAAGCAGAAATAAGCGAAGTGCGGGTCAGGATCTACCCTCTCCTAGGGATCTTTGTTAGATTGAATATGAAGGTGGGCATTTCCCTGTATCCCACCCGGTAGTGAGAAGCTCGCGCCACGGGCAGGGCCGCGCCCAGCGGCACATAGACAGTCGTAGGTGGCCAAGGCAAGGTGATTGACAAACATATTGACACGCCCACGACCCATAAAACGCCACAGAGACTATCAATTTTTTTGTCAACCACCTTGCCAGGCATCTCCGAACGGAGCAATGTCGATCTCTCGGCCGATGGAGGCCGTGGAATGCTGGGCGCACCGGCCTTCGCCCCTTCCCTGGCTCTAACCTACGTACCTATCGCTTGAATAATCCTTTAATGCTCACTGCCTGAAATGTGTACGTACCGCAGGCGAGCTGAGACTGTGGGAACTGGTGGGGACCGGCTCCCGCTGACCCGGCTTTCGCTTAGACGAGTGGCCTGATCTGACCTGAGTCAATCCTTCCCCCATGTGGTGAAGGAAGCAGAAGCTTGCTGTACGATTGCGAAATTTCAACAGCGTTTGCCCAAGGTCTTGACGTGTAGGCACGAGGGACCGGAACGCGACCGGAACGCGACCGGAGTAATTTTTAGTTGGCAGATATGACTTCTGCTTATTCCTTAACTGTCCGGCGAAATCGGGGTCTGCATCCGAGATAAGGGAGAGCTGATAAATAATAGCTAGGATACGTAGTCCAAAGCACATGCCGGAGTCGAGAGGACGGATTCAAGCACGTCCTGGCAATAAGAGTATAGCCTCGGCCGTTTCTCTCCCGCGCTTCTACATATGTAATAAGCGCACAGTAATAGCAATCTCGCTGTCTCCTTGTCCCCTGATAGTACGGGCGCTCCCCGAGATTCTGGGACTCGGTGATTATGAGCTAGGGGCCCAGCCGTCTCGGACCAGATACATGCACTAGGCAGGTAGTTGCACCCACTGCGCCGGGATGCGCTAGTAACCACGACTTGACCAACAGGCCGGCGTTCGAGTTTGGTGTAGTATTATTCGCTAACTTGCCAAGTTATCCTCGCTGGCATCGCGAACGTTTCACTTCCGAGCATGCATATAAATGATTTATGCTTGTTATGATATATGAGGTCTTGCTGTGGAACTCTCCGTCCCCTCAATATACACCTATGCGCAGTGCTCTTTTACTGTACCAATGCGCTACCGGCAGTTACTTAGCAGGGGGCAGATCAATGGGGGTTCCCAACCGCGGACTATCGAGACTAGGTATCGGGAGCGTGATCTATATGCCGGGACATCTCGTTAATATGTGATGATATTAAGAGTCGCATGTGCCTATCCCGCTTTTGTTCTGCCGGCTTGTTCGCTAGCCTGCTGTAGACTTCGATTCTTTCTCTGACGTCTTGAGCGTCTATGTCATACCTGTGTGGGTAGTATGCAGATAGATTACAGGTAGATCGAATACTACGTACATAAAGTCCCTGCTCGAATCAACTCCCGCATAGCCTTAGTGTATAATTACCTGTAATATATACGGTGCCTACTCGGTAGGTAAATTCCGATATAGCCCGGGCACGCTTCCCCAATCCCTAACCTCTGGCCAGGCTACATATTACCGGCAACTACTGAGAGCCTATGCTATACCACATTGTGCGTAGCACAAGGCGTCTAATAAGCCACTCTATGTATGTCGCAGCCACCTGCTTCGACTTGTGCCATCGCGCAAGCGCGCTGAGACCTTTTTACCGATAGGTACCGGTACCTGAGGTACTTACTTACCCCATGCCTTGGCCCGCATGGACGGTATGTGTATCTCTCAGGTTTAGCCTTAGCCTTAGCCTTACTGACCCCTCGCGCCAGTTAGTCTCTCATTCCTTGTATCCCACGTTCACCCATTCCCGCCTCCCCCCCTCGGTCTCTTTTCTCTGCTAGTATGCACTGGTAACACAAACCCCATATCGCTGACCCCGAGCCGATGAAGCAAATCACACCCCTCTGCTTTGCCGGGTTATACGGGGGAGCCTGTATGGGCTGATCTGACAGTGCCCCCGTGTTTTCCAGTAAGCGAGCGCTGGTGATTGGACGACGGCCCCGGGGTCACGATTCATTGCCAATTGCTTACTTTTCCTGCTTTCCTCCACCCCGGCATATGACCCCTGACAGCGTCCCAATCGCATCCATGACCTGCACGTTTCTCACCCTGCAGCCAGGGAGGCATTTACCGAACAGGGCATGGACCCTTTGCTAGGGCTGCCTTTCAGCTTCCCGGCCCTAATTCCTCAGGTGAGGGTCGAGTCAGGTCTCTATTCGGTCTATGCCATGCATTCAAAGCCCGTGCTCCACACTAGATATGTATCATGGCCTTTATGGATAGCTTATTAGAGCTCAGGTGTGCTCCGCTTCCACCAGCCAAGGATGATGCTCCATGCCGTTGGTGCCGGGGCCACTATTCCAAGTCAGATCTTGGGTGCGCGAGGAGAGAGCCTTTGTCCTATCGTACGTGTGCGTGTTGTTGTAGGTACATACCAGGGTTACTCCCGCTTTTACTCGACTGAGGTATTGTTGAAACCGGGCCACAAGTACCTTTAGTGTAATACAAGGCTCACCATCTCCATCCCCATCTTGTTTCCTATTCCTTTCCATCCACTTCAACCCTCTGCCTTGGACGCTCTCTGGACCATACGCTCTCCAGCCTGATAAAACGTCCCCCGAGAGCTCTTGGGCCTTTGATCCTCTATGTCTACCAAGGTGGCACGGTCCGAAGTTTTGTCGAGCACCTAACAGGCAATTACTCGATTTCGGTCTCGTTGTCTCGACCTCGCCTAAGAATCCTACAGCGCGAAGTGTTCATCTGTGGAGAACGCAACGAGGGGCGCTTTAGCCGGTAGATATCTAGAGCCAACCGACTGGAAAGCATCTCTTCTCGATAGGCCTTTGTCTGGTTCCAACCGGGTCTTGTGTAACGCGCCTCGACTTCCTTAGTCTGGCCTGGTACGCCATAGATACGAGTCGAGCTGCTTGAAGATAGCCTCAATGGGGTCGTATTCCGGGCTGGAATTACAGCGTCCGTCGGGTCTCCCAGACACACCCCCTCCGGAACTCGTGAGCCCGAGTTCTTGCAGCTACTCGTTCAGCATCTCCGAAGCCCGACCCTGGAGCACGGCAGCGCCTATCTCACCTCCCATGTCCAGCTATGATCCTAGCACGAAGGCCGGCATGCCGAGGGAACCGGAGCAGAGTCAAACGCAGAGGGACGTGAAGAGTAGCGCTCCCCGACAGCAGCTCCCGTCTCTGAGCAGTCTATTCGGGCCGCCGAGTCAGATACGCCCTTTCCATTCCCCCCTCTCAGACCGACCTAGCCCGGCGACGGGGCTGCCTTCGCCGTTCGAAAGGCCACGCTCTGCATCTTCCAGGAGTGACAGGGTATATTCAAACTCTTACTTTCCAAACTTATCACCTTCTTCAACCCAACCGCGAGTCAGTTACGAACCGAAACTCGAACACCAGAGGCCGCTGGCAACTTCCCGGCCGCATCACTTTCCGGGACCGCTCTCGCCGCAACCCCGCGACTTTGAACCGGCGTCTTATGGGTTCCGGAATGAGTCTGTTTCGAGCGGGAGGTGGTCGCAATCGAGTTTTTCGGAACCTAGGAGACCAGACTATGCCCTGAGCGGCCAGGAGCCGCCTCGTGCTTTCAGACCTATGAGCGACCGCCCTCACCTCCCAGCGCTCGGCAATAGGTTGAGTTTCGAGACGAGCTTCGAGACGAGCTTCGGCCCTCGAAAGCAGAGCCAATACCATTCACCCATATCAAGCCAGTCCCAAGGCCCGCCGGGGCCGATCTCGATGGAGGTTGCTCCCGTGAAAGATGGGTTAGGACCTAAAATATGGACGGGTACCCACTTCTTGCCTCGATTTGTACGCCAGGGCGAGGTGCCGGGCGAAGGCTTGTGCTACTTTTACGATGATGGGACTCACTGCAAAGCCGTCATAGATGGGGAACCTGTCAATGCTCATTGGGGGGTGACGAAGGCGGGGAAGCCGAGAAAGCGATTAGCGATTGTAAGCCGTCTAACACTCCCCCCCTTCCTTTCTATGGGAACTTTATCCAAAGACGCGCCATGCTTACGAGCTGCTAGGCGTGCTTGACTTGTCGTGAAAAGAAGATAAAGTGCGACCCGGATTTCCCTCGGTGCGTCCAGTGTGAGAAATTTGGCAGGGTCTGCAAGTTCAAAAATGCGTAAGTCGTGGGTAGGAACGGACATTGTCATAGACGATGCTAATACATCTGCCTAGTCCCCGTGGAGGTCATAATACTTCTCCGACGCTTTCTCCACCGGCCCAGGAAGACTCGAGGCAAATAACTCCGCACGACAGAGCGGGTGAACAGAGCAGGCCTAGAAGTGCCTCGAGTGAAGCTGTCTCGCCTCGGACCACCACTCTGAAGCGGCCCGCATCAACGGAGGATTTGCCCGGGCTGCCTCCGAAGAAGGCGAAGGAATTCCACGACCCCTATCACCCCGTCGCAAGCCGGCCGGGGCCACTGTTGCGCGTGGCCGAGAACGCGAAGACTGGTATTCCGTGGCAACACCGTGAGCTGCCTCGTTTAAGTGACGACATCTTATGTCGAAGTTGGCGAGCCGATCCGTACGTCTTTGCCTTTAGTCCTTGAGCGCTTCTATTTCGTGAACCCCCTTTTCGGTCGCCTGGAGCGGCACCTCCCATGATTCCTCAGAACGCGCTTAGACATGGCTTCCAAAACAATATGCTTACAAGGCTCTAGAAGACCGCATGCTCTATGATGCTTGACCTTTGGCTTATGCGCATCGGACATTGGCAGCCCGCCTCGATGGCTATGCATCATGTCTTTCCCGCGAGTAAAGCACCCTTTACCCGTCGTCGACTCGGAAGACATAAGTCTTAGCTTCAGCGGATGGCTGCGTATCCTAATAACCGGGATACCCTTCTAGGGCAGCGCAGGCTATCTTGCGTTTTACAGTTTCGCCGGCGACTAGGATAACAGGCTACCACAGTCTATCGACGAGATCCAAAGAGGGCCTGGCAAACCTGGGTGGCCTTTGAATTAGGCCGCTGCTAGTTTTGGCTAAAGGGACACGGTTCGAGCCTTGGCCAAAAGGGACACGATTTGAGCCTTGGTAACAGCCCCTGATAGTGGGACGCAGGATCTTCTGAGCTTGGTGGTTCATAGAACGGTGGCTATCTCGAAAGGCGCGAGTCGACCACGAGGATAATGGTGGTCTTCCGCGGGAGGCATAGCCAAATTTACCATCCAATCATGCCGCTTTTGGACACTCGATCTTCGGAGAGAACGCTTCGAGTCTAGGTCATCAACTGGGTGTCAAGAAGCGCTTTAGTGACGGACGGTTGTTTCTGGGGGTAGTTGCTTGCTCCGAACTTCGCTTAGCAAAGCTAGCGACTACGGGATCAAGAATGTGCTGGCAAGATCCGGCTTGGTGCGCGTGCTTGCTTGGCACAAATCTCAAACGCGATCGAAGGCGAAGCCAATTGATGATTCTGGCCTGAACAACGGGGACGTCACTCGACATGAAAAATAAGGTCTGGCTGGAACTCTGATACACACTGTTGGGGACAGCCATGGAAGCAACCCGTTCCTTCTTTGCGGCAGCCCCTGACGCGGTGGAACATCAGCCTTATCATATCAGCCTTATCGTATCACGAGGGATAGACACCGTCGTGCATTCTACAGGTCTGGAGGCCACTCAACGATCGACACGAACGTGGTTGCACGCGGCAGATCCATTAAAAGACTTTATTCTTAAAACTACGCCTATCGCTACTTCCGTTCAATCACCAGGTCATGGATGCATTTCATCCTTTTTATATTCATCAACGAAGCATTTACGACGGAGTTGGGCATCATTAAAAGTCTTCGGCAACGACTTTTGAGCGTGGGGAGTTGAAGCAGACACGAGCGCTGCTACGAACTTGGTCCCCTTTCTAGGTTCGCGCATTGACGGCCGGGCCTCGCCTACGGTGCGATATGTCATCGTGCATTTCTCTTCTCCGTTTCTTTGTATATAGCCCCCTTGGGTGTATGCACATTCTCTTCGCCTGTATATTCAAATACCCCTGTACATTAACCGTTTCATACTTTGTACATATTTCATATTCTGACATGCGTCTATATATATAACTACATAGTAAATACTCAATAAATCGTTCAGCGAGCCAATCACGTCCGTGAAGAAAGTCGGTTGCGTCAGATCCCTGCATGGAGAATGCTCTGCGCTCCACCCGGTCTGAAACAGCCGTATCAGAGTCCTCGGGCTGCACGCGATGTACGAATGGTAAGTGAGCTAGCTAAGTACCAGATAATTGGAGGTGTGCTTGCGGGTGTGTGTAGGAAGACAGGACGGCCTCTTATAATGCTCCGGATTCGACGCATAAAATATGCACATGCACGCACACATACCTTATCCATAGATACCCACAAACACACACCCACACCTCTCTCTACAGAGGTGCCGAATCCTTCAGCCATCCCTTCTCGCTGAGAGCGAGTAAGACAAACGCGGATGCCGCCGCCCAGCAGAGAGAGAGAGAGTCCGGCGCCCCCCCCGCCTACCTCTCCGTCTGCTCTTCTCTGTGTGAGCTCACCCCCGTCCCGCCGACGTAATGACGGCCAGCCACCGGTTTTCCCTCCCCAACCAGGATGCAGCAGCAGGCCACGCTCCACGCAGTAGCAGGCCACGCTCCACGCAGTAGCAGGCCATGCTCCACGCAGTAGCAGGCCATGCTCCACGCAGCGTGGCAGCATACCATCCACCCACCACCACCCTCAGCTACGGTACCTAGCTAGCTACCTACAGCTACGTAGCTATACATGGGATAGCCGCCGCCCGCCACGGACATTGGGATGCGACGGGTGGATGAGCGGACGGGGGTGTGGATAGGGGGATGCTTCATCATCATCGTCATCATCGTTATCATCCATAGGCTGGATGGGATGAGGTGCAGGCGGCGGCGCCCCTGCAACGTGGGTGGGTGGATGGGCGCGTTCTTGCTGTGCCGCGGAGGCGCGCCAAAGGATCGCACCCGATACTTTTCTTTCGTTCGTTCCATTCTTTCTTTCCTTCCTTCTCAAGGTGGTAGGTACCGTACATAGTAAGAAAATTAACGCGACCCAATGGTCGGTCACCTGATGGAGCCTCACTGAGCCTGTCGATAAATCTTACTATGTAGGTACCGTCTTGCATCTCTTTCGTTCCGGCCGTCGCATTTCGCTGCGCTGGGGCCTGGCCCTGCCTTTAGGTACCGATGCTGGCACTGGCACCGACGAAGTCCCCGGTCGCCCATCCGCGGAGATAGGGGAGTCGCACAAAACATAGTGCGCGGCCACGATGCTGAGAGGGGCGGGCTCGTTATGATTGCAACCGCGCACCTGCCAACACGTATTAACCGCATGTTCGGCCGTGTTAGGCATGTACAGGAAAAGAAGAGAAGAGGAAGCAGGGCCAGGAGACGACCCCCCATCCCCCATCCTCGCCGTTTCATCGTGGCGCCGACGCAGCTTCCTATCTGGAACGGTTGGGCGCCGAGCATCGCACCTGCAGCCACGCGCTTACGCAGCATGCACCTACAGTACAGTACCGAGAGCCCTCGTCCGGGTCTTCTCTCTTCGGAGAGGCTAGGACGTAGGCAGGATATGAGAGGGCTAGGGAGAGAAAGAACAGTGGGCACAAGACGACGAGAAGAAACGGCACCGGTCACGCACGCGATCTCCGCCGGGCTTCCGGGAGACTGGTTCGCTCCGTCCCCTTCTTCCCCCTTCGCCCAGCCTCAGTAAAAACGGGACGGGGAACGACAGCTAGCCTACTACGTTTATCGCAAACAGGCTGTCTGCCTGTCTGCCTGTCTGTCGCGCGTCATGGCATGGCATGGTAATGCCGAGCATGAGCGACGGGATATCGCGCCGACTGTAGCGGGAGGATGGGGGATGGGGTGGTGTGGTGGGTTCCCTTGACTCGTTTACTCTCGTCAGCAATCTCGCCCGTCCATCAAATGCCAAATGCCCAGGCGCACGGCGGGGGGTGTATGCGCGTATGCTCGCGTGTATGCTCGCGTGTGTGTGGCGCAGCCCCCCTGCAGCGGTGTGTCGTCGGCGTAGCACGTGTCTCTGCCAGGGGTGGGGGATGGGGGAGAACTTGGTTCGCAGGAAACCGAACCGTTCGCCCCATTCGTTCCAGAACGATGAGAGAACGCCGGCCGGCTGACTGGGCTGGCTAGGTTGATGACCAGGTTGATGGCCCGGTTGGGGCTAGTGGGTTTGAGGTCAGATAAACTTACTGTACCTACATGCCTACCGGACGGGCGCGATGCCGGATGCGTCTCTGGGTGTAACCTCGTGGGTACCGGCCTCGGTGTAGATCCCCTATTGCGGACTGCCGGGCCAACGTAGCCCAGATAGGTAAATGGATTTGCTGGTTCGCTTAAGACATGACGCGCAGCGGCAGAAGGCCTCCGGCGAGAGAGAGAGCTACGGTGAGATAGCGGTGAGAATCTGGAAGCGGGAAGTGGCGCGTGGCTAATAAAACGATGGACCGGGGGGCCATCACCCGCCGCGAGGCCCGAATTACGAGTCGCTTTCGGTAGAGATAAGGAATCCTGGGCAGTCTCGTGACGCCGCGGTTTGCTGCGCAATGGGACGCAAGACGAAAGACAAATTGCGATGTGAGTCGGGATGACATCGAAGACGTCGCTTGCATACATCCTCTGCCTATTCACTATCAATTCATGACGAAAGGGGGTATATCGTCCGACTGCCTGACAAGATCCTCCTCTGCCTACCGGCCCATATAACGCCTGTCCTCATGCTGTTTCTGCAACCGTAGTCCCATATATGCAATTGTATCGTACAGATAAACCATCGCTAGGAGGGGTGCATCTTCGCATGTCCTCCGGTATTAACGACTACCTGGTGTAGTCTCCATTCCTACCAGCCAACACTGCATGATTGATGGCGGCCTGCGCGACGTTCTGGGCCTCGGCCGTGTGGCCCTGGACGTCGAGGCTCTGTGCAAGCATGTTGTCGGCCACGCTCATCCAAATTAGGTTCCCGCTCCTCCTGGCCTGCTGCGATGCTGCTCTCGCACATTGCAGGGCCTGCTCTCCGACAATGTTTTGAAATAGTTTGGCGCGCATGAGACTGAGCGCGATCGACGACGTTTGTATATCGCCTAAAGCCTTGGCGCTGTTCAGTGCCGTCGAGATGTGCGTCTTGACCGTCGTCATCGGTACCGGAGGGACCGTCTTAGCCGCTGCTAAAACGAGGTGATAAATCGTGCGGATCTCGCGGTTGGGGTGGTCGGGACACAGCAGACGAAGCTGGTCAAGCAAGTCGAGTGTTACCTTGTTGTTCTGGTGTGCCGGGTGTTGCATGATCCATATTCGGTTGAAAGCCGCAAGCAAGGATACCTCCAGTTCGGCCTGTTTCCGGCTTCCCTGGCCTGCATCGTACGCCTCGAGGCTCAGGCTCGGGTGGCTATAGATCTCCTCTGCGGTATCGAAATCCTGCGTGCCCTGGTGGTAGACTCCGGAAAGATACAACGAGTACACTCCAAGTATCCCCTTCAGAGAGGGTTTCACTATCATCTCCAATTGCTCTACGCACTTCTTGACTTCCGCCCACTGGTTTGAAGTTGCAAAATGCAGACCTCGTAGGATCTCGAGGTAGCACTTGACTTCCCTCCGCCAGCTGGCACATTTCATAGCATCCTGGAGCGAAGTGGGCAAGCCACGTATCCGATCGGCATCTGTACGAGTCAGCATTGTTAAAATAGTAGTTGCGAGGACCTGGCTTACTCTTCTTCAATTGGGAGAGAGCTTCACCCCACAGCTCAAACATCCTCTTGTCGTTTCGAGGGTGCTGATATAACAGTCCAAGGCCGCTGTAGGTGTAACTGAGATGCGGTTAGCGGAAGATCGAAATGTGAATCGCGTCAACATACGTCACGGTAAATGCCTCAACCTTGCTCCAGAAGGACATAACGAGGTAATCGCAGGGCTCGTGCTCCTGACCAGGACGTAGAATACTAGCGGTATCCCCGCTGATGACCTTGTGGTTGCTCGACTGTTTGTGAATGGGAAGGAAGAGTTCCGTACTTGCTAGACCCCACTCTTCACTGTTAAGACACGTGTCCAGGCGGCTTTGTAGTACTCTGACCTTTTGGGTCACGACTTGGGGCGACTTCTGGTACAGACTGCAAGCCAGATCAAGCATGAGAGCCAAGATATCCAGCTGGAGGATGTGGACGGAGTCTTCCAGTTGGTACTTCGAAGCCTGAGCGATACAACTTTGTATTCGAACAACGGCATCGTCCTTCATGGTCTTTAGAAGACTTAGACCCTCGAGTAGAGATGCTACGACGAAGACGGCATGGTCACCTCTCTGGCTTGCCAAGTTCGCGATAGCTTTAAGATTCTCAAGGGCAGGCGCCTCTGAAGGATTAGGAGACTCGAGGTACAGCGAAGCCTTCAGGAAGCGGAATGCGTAGACCCAATGAGCGTGCTTCAGGCTGTTCACGAATTAGCGAACGGTGAATGCTTGATGTACGAGAAGAATGCCGCCACATACACTTCGGCATCTTTGATGCGTCCATCCACGGCGATCAGGGCTGCCTTTCCCCGACGCTGAGAGAGCATCTTCACTTGAAGAAACTGCATCATGTACTTCAAGTCGGCGAATCGATTCTTGGGCGGTACTGGTCAGCGCAGAAAGCCAGGGGTTTCTCGACACAACCTTACCCGTTCGCAGAGCGTAATTCCCTTGGTCAAGGTAGTTTCGGCCTCCATCACATTTGTGGTCTCCTCGCTCAATATGTTCGCATATCGTAGCTGCAACCGCGCTTCGAGTCGGGGAGGCAGTTTGTTGCTGCTTAGAACAACCTCGAGACAGCCTAACCCCGTAGCAACGATCTTTTGGTACTCTTGTAATTGTTTGACATCACCGGAGCTCGCCACTGTCGAGGCATCGTTCCGCGCTTTGGCCAGTAGCTCCTCTGCCACGCATATCAACAGCGCGTTCGTGTCCTTGTGGTGCGGTATAAGCCCAGGAGTAGCGGCCGACGACCTTGTCGAGCTCACACTGGAACTTCTCGCGATGCCTTGCGAAGTCAACTGCGGACTCGCAGAAACTCGCCGGGCCTTCTGTATACTTCCATTCGCACTCGCACTCACTATCCTACTATTATTGGTGTTGGTGCTGGGTGCGTGCTGAGACGGCACCTGGGAAGAATGGCTCGTGATGGGAGAGTTCGTACGTTGCGACGGCTGTTGGTATTGTTGTTGATGGACGAACTGAGCCTGAGGGGACGGGGACGGAAGCGAAGGATGCTGTTGATAGGACGACGTGGACGTGGGAGCAGACATTGGTGGAAGCATTTGGTGCCAGCCCATCTGTTGGGCATATTGATGCTGTTGATGATGATGGTTTTGCTGGCGCTGTTGGTGTTGCTGTTGGTGTTGGTGTTGCTGATGCTGTTGCGGCATGGGCTGCTGCATGAACTGCTGTTGCTGCGATATCATCTGGCCTGATGTGTTATTCGGCGGCACTGGCTGAAAAGGCCTTTTGTCGAAGGAGGGTTCGTAGGTTTGGAACTGGGTTGCATGGCCGTGTGCCTGGGTATGTGTATGTGGTATCGCTTGATGGTAGCTCAAACCTTGTGGTGTTTGCATTGTCTGATGGTGGGGCGTATGCGGCAACGGAAGTTGTCGTTGCTGCTGCTGCTGCTGTGGCGGCGGCGGCGGCGGGAAGGCGGTAGACATAAACATGGCATTTTGATATTGTCGATACTGCGGGTTGCCATACTGATCATAGCCATTGTGAACGGCCTGCGTCTGTACGCTGGGATGCGAATGGGGATGGGAATACGATTGCTGGCCATCAAACCCCGACCCGCGGCCTGAGGGCATAGAACCACGATATGTCATAATTTCATCGTCCCAATCCCCCTATTTCACGCGTCCCATTTATGACCCTCCACCTCGATTGAATCTCGTCCCGTTTCTGATCGCGTATGCACTATCGTGATGATGCAATGAAACAGAGTGAAGGCTTAAACTAAGGTACTAGGTACAGTACGGGAGGTTTAGTTGGACGATACGCGGCGCGACCAAACTGACGTTGGCTTTTCAGGTGGGACCCGGCCGAGTAAATATGGAGCAGGATTAGGTACGTACTGTATCTGCTACGATGTAACGTTAGGTAGGCAATACAGCCCGCGTTCTCAGAATCGAGTCCTACCTTCTTGTCCAAGTTACTTACCTACTGCATTCCGAGCTTTTGAATATCGAAAACACCTACATACCCAAACGGAATCGAGGAAACAGGCAATGGCCAGTAACAATAGGGGCTACGCATGCAAGGGCCGGCCAGATCTTATTAGTCGGTAATAACCTTAACATTAAGTTGGCTAATTGCCTTTAAACTCTCAGGTACATGAGATGATGCATACTCCTTGCATGCGCTGGCTTGATCTGTACTGTAGTGCCACAACTCGGTAACACTGATCAAATCTTTGGGATAGAAACACAGAAAACCGTCGGAGTAGAATGTTACTTACGCTGCTTCGTTCAGAAGATAGGAGTCCGGATTGCATAAGATTCGTATATCTTAGTCGACTCTTCTATGTAGAGGCTCAAAAATTAAGCCTCGGCAAGTGGGACGGGGGCTTCCTATTTGCTTTGCTTGGCTTGCAGCAATCTTCATCTATAATAACCCATGCTTCTCGACGGCTGTTCCTGATAGACCACATCTAGACTCTATTTCTAAAATTCTCCGATAAGCGTGAACTGGCACCTCTTGAACTTACTGTAGGTATACTTAACTTAGGGCGTATCCACTTGCGTTGATCACCGCTCCTACGATACGCCACCCCCGATCTCCTTGGGCGGTATACGTAATTTCTTCTTCTACTGTATGCACCGACCTACCTGCCCGGGCATTCATCAGCAGCCGAGCAGCAGCAAGCCTGAAGAACGACGCCGATCGCCGCCGCAATGGACTGGCTAGGCCGAGCGAAGCTCGCCTTCGCAACGACGCCCGAATCCCTGCCGATCAGGGAGAAGGGCGGCAAGACGACGAGCCTGCTGGAGATATGCAGGGCGACGGTGCCGCCGTGCCAGCTGAACCCGCTGCTCTTCAACGGGCACGCGCACACCATGTGGACCGCGACGCAAAATGCCGCGCCGCCCATCCACTACAAGCGCAGGATTTTTGAGGCCGACCACCGCGAGTTCAACGGCAGCTTCGCCGTCGACTTCGTCGTGCCCGGGTCGGAGGTGACGGGGACCGATGACTCCCTGCCGCCACGGACCGTCTATTTCAGCGAAGACGAGCTCGCGGGCATGGGCTCCGACGATGACCGGCCCATGCTGGTCATCCTGCACGGCCTGTCCGGCGGCTCGCACGAGGTGTACCTCAGACACGCCATCGCGCCGCTGATAGAGAGCGGAAAGTGGGAGGGGTGCGTGGTCAACTCGCGGGGTTGCGCGAAAAGCAAGATCACCACGGGCATTTTGTACAATGCCCGGGCCACCTGGGATGTCCGACAGGTGAGAAGTCGTCCCCCACCCCCTTTTCGACGTCGAAACGAGCGGGCCTCAGTTGACAGTCAGGGGTGCAGGTAGTCAAGTGGTTGAGAAGAACGTACCCCAATCGCCCTCTCTTCGGCCTCGGGTTTTCGCTGGGCGCGTGCATTCTTACCAATGTGAGTAGCAGCGGCCACTAGGGGACGGTCGCGAACGGACTCCTGACAGCAATGACTAGTACCTCGGGGAAGAGGGATCGGCGTGCCAGCTCAAAGCGGCCGTCGTCTGCGCAAATCCGTGGGACCTGCAGATGAGCAACAAAGAGCTCAGGAGGACCTTCGTCGGACACGAGGTCTACCAGCGAGTACTAGGCTGTAAGCACCCCGGCCCCTGACATGATGCGGGACTCAGTACTCACCACCGTCGCCTGCTTCTTCCAGCCGCCATGCGGAGGCTGTCGGCGACGCACAAGGAGGAGATCCAGAAGTACACGAACGTGGACTACGACCAGCTGACGAAGCTCACGTACCTGTACGAGTTCGACAGGGCGTACCAGTGCCCGACCTGGGGCTACCCCACCGAGGGCGCCTACTACCGCGACGCGTCGAGCGTCGACTCCCTCCTGGCCGTGCGGATCCCCTTGCTGGCGCTGAACGCCGTCGACGACCCCATCGCCTCGTACCTGGCCCTGCCCTTCGGCGAGGCGCGCCAGAACCCGTATACGGTCCTCTGCACCACGTCGCTCGGCGGCCACCTGGGCTGGTTCGAGATCGGCGGTGGCCGGTGGCACGGGAAGCCCGTGAGCCATGATGATCCCAGTCGACTGCGGGAATTCGATTATACTAACACAGTTCCAGGTCACTAACTTTTTTAATCATATGGCGTTCGAGGTAGACCTCGACAGCATAAAGCCAGAAGCGGACGGAAAACCGGAGTTGGGGACTTCGAGCACTCAGTTCGATCCTATGCGGCGGAAAATGCACGTTGAATTGAACCAAGGAGCGGCTTAGATACAGAGGCATATGCATAGACCGACCATGTAAACCAACCATGTAATTATTGTTATTGGATATTACAGACGATGATAGAAGGCGCCTCATATGAAAGGGGCGGACACCGTTCTCCTCCGGCTTAGGACGCAGATACACCTAAAGCAGCAATACATCAGGAACCGGCGTTCCTCAGGCTGAGCTTGATACGCCAGTTGATGAAATCGTCCGTCAGGACATCGCCGTGGCCGACCTCCTCAACCCGAAAGACCTCGATCGTCTGTGAACGCGGCTGTCTTCTTATCCTCCAAACGCCCTCGTCATTGATGGTCTCTCTCAGCCCTACGAGGAGCACGTCAACTCTAAATCGGTAAGCGGAAGGGGAACTTCGCTTGATCACCTACAGTCGAGAAACGCGCTGGCGAAGTTGATGCACATATTAGCGTCCCAGCTGCGGACGCCGCGCTTCGCGGCCGTCTCGGGGATCTTGGCCGTCTCGATCTCCTCGATCTTGGTCAGGATGCCCTGCTGGGAGCGGAAGCCGACGATGATCTTCGGGACGCCGAGCAGGAACGACTGGATCCAGAACTTCATCAGCTTGCGCTCGAAGTTGTTCCTGCCCCGCGCGTCGCGGATCTCGGCGCTCGTCTTGAGCTCGACCCAGTTGATCGGCGCCCCCTTCTCCGCCGGTTTCGAGTCCCATACTGCGAATTGCGCCATGAGCATCCCGATTATCTACGTCTTACCGTCAGCGGGGTAGCATCGGCTTACTGGCATCTACCTCTCCTCCGAGGCACATGATGGTCTTGCCGACTCCTGTGCGGACAACCGAGCAGTACTGAGCCTTGTTACTGACGACTGCATCGTCGCGGTTCTCGATATCCTCTCTCGATACCTCGCCCCAGGGACGCGGTAAGCAGCTCAGGGTCTCGAATTTATAGCCTGAAATGCGTTAGCCATGGACCTGCGATAAGTTACGTGGTCCTCACCCCAGTACGTCATAACATCGGGCGAGAACTGCCCTTTCCGGCCTTGTTGCTGTCGTTGCTGTTCTTGCTTCGACACTTGCCTATGAGCGTGGTTCTCCTCGATGAATCTAAGACGTCGCTCAATCAGTCCGTGAATAGTTTCCGTAGATGCGTCAATTCATACATGCAATCCTTCATTCAATATCAGTTGAGAATCCTCAGCGAGTAATATTTCGGTCGCGCACTTGATATAGAGTAGCATTCATCTCGAAGCTGGTGCCTATTGAGTCAGTCGAGCCGGTACTGATAAGCTCCATTTAATAGACGACTGCGTACCCGTCCCTGTCCTCAAAGGGGGTGGACATGATCTGCCGACGTTTAGTCCATTAGGTAAATCTTAACGCAAGACATGAGAGGCGTACCTTGGTCACCATTCCACGCCACGTGACGATGTGAGCATCGATCTTTTTACCCTCTTCCTCTTCGTGCGCCATGATAGTCTTGAGCAGGCTGTCGAGGTGTTCGTCGGCCGAGTCATCGTGCTTGTCAAACTTCTCAAAGCCCTTTGACAGATCTGCCCCCAATTCAGGGGGGTGGTACCATTGCAGCGATGAATCATCCAGGTGGAACTGGTGTTTGCTGTCGTACGAAAAGCAAGCGATTTCCTATCAAAGATTTAGCGGTTCATTCGACATCTTATAAAATTGGAATCAGATGGTCAAGATGCGGTGTGCGATAGATGGAGCAACCCTCACTTTCGGTCTCTTCACAGGCTCACTCGCACCAGCGAAACGGCCTATGGGCTGGATGTTAAAGGTACCCGACATTGCGACGGCGGCGCCACTCCTATTTCACATCCAAAAAGCCTCCTGCCAAAAATAGGCGAGACAAACTTCGTACAGAGTAGTTCTTGTCTGCTAACTCCAGAATTTCGTCGTAGATGATGAGAAATTTCTCGAAACGCTCAGAAGCTCGATGATATTGTAGGCACGAGGACCGCAAGATGAACGTTTAACAGAACGCGACGGGAGAGACTCTTTCTTGGGCCCTGGAGCTGTCGATTTACCCCACCTAAGTACACCCCTGAAAGCTCGCCAGGTGCCGTCGCCTGGACTCTCATAAATCCCACATCAAAACATCAATATTGCCCCTACGATAAGTTAACATCACGAGCTACTTCCTCGCGCGCAAAGCACCTTTATATAAGCTTTTTTATTCGATACTTCCTTTGCATGCTTACAACCCCCCGAGATCTCCGCACAATTACGGAAAAGCCATCTGCATCCGACACACCTAATCGATGACCGACCGCGCACCACCCCACGTCGTCCGCCCGGGGCCCAGCAGGGCAGCTCGCCCGGCGGCGAACACGGCCGGGGTGCGGCGCAACCTGTTCCAGAGCCAGCTGATGAGCCGGCGGCCGACACCGACGACGACGGCGGGCGCGACGGCGACGGGTGCGGGCGCGGGCGCGACACTATCGGCATCGGCATCGGCGTCCTCGGCGTCGGGCGAGACGCTGCGCCTCGACGGGATCGACGTGCTGACCGACGAGGACGAAACGTCGGAGATCGTGGTGCGCGACAAGAACGGCGAGTTCGAGGTGTGCGACCCGCCGACGCCGCCGCTCGACGACCGCGCGGCCGAGGAGGAGGACGGGGCGCTGGACGAGGCGCAGGAGAACGAGCGTGAGCGACCTTACGTTTCCGTGGGAACCTTGTCTGGGCTATAGTCTTGGCTCACACGTGCGGGTGCAGGAGAACGACATCGACTGGCAGAGGCCGTCAGGCACCATCAGATGAATCACAACAGGACGCATGCGCAACCCGAAGGTAAGGAAGGAGCGGCCCTGGGCCAGGTATAGCAGGGCGTCTCTGGCCATGGGCTAAACTTATCGTGGTACCAGAAGTTCTCGAAGTACTCAGAGCCAGCATGAGGGCGCAAGTGGCCGCGTTAGCCGAGGACAACTGGATGTACGAGCCGGAGGAGCAGGCCCGGACGTGATGAATGCCTAGACGGACTGGACGAGGCCAAGACTGTCAATTCTCGTGTCTCATTGCGCAGGGTATCTTGCTACGGAATCGCTACGGGATCGCTACGGGACCGCTACGGGAATATCTAGTCTAGGCCCTCAGCCGCCGGCATCGACGCCGCCGGGCTTCTGAGAGCCGGCCTCTTCGCACCTCCGCTCGCCGGAGCACCACCGCCGAAGAATCCGTTCATTATATCCATGAGCGGGTTGCTCTGGCGCGGCTTGGTGATGCCGAAGTACATCTCGGCGATCATGTCCAGGGGCTCCTGCCAGGACTCGACCTCCTTGAGATTGGCCGCATACTTCGTCGTCAGCTGTCGGTAGAGGTCCGCGCCTCCCCTCTGGACGGCGAGTAAGAGGAGGCCTAAGAAGTTGAGCAGTGGTATGCTGGGGAAGATTCGGATGTCGGCGCTATTGGTGCTCACGTCCTGCGTACCGAGCTGGCCCTGCTTGTCTTGGATGAGGGCGCTGGTGAAGATCCGGTAGGATGTGTTCGCCGCACGCAGATTAGCCGTAAGGAGATACGGTATAATGGCTCGGCCGGCGTATGAAGCTGCCGTGTGGGCCTCGTCGTCCTTGAACCACTCATACTCCATCCGGGCCAGAACCTCTGCGGAGTCCTTGGTTCCCAATACCAGATGTCTTTCCGCATCGTATGCCTCGTGTTCCTCCGCGTAGATGGAGCCTGCCACGTGATGCAGCTCGGGGTCGCCGGCAGGGTACTCGCCAAATTTAGAGGACCATCTATCGAGATAATGTTAGTCGCACCCAAGTATAAGGCCGGGACAGGATCCCGAGCTTACGATATCATCTCCCCAATGTACTTCTTCCTCGTAGGCTCCCCGGGGCCGAACAGCCGCAGACATGCCAATAGCTTGCCCTTGCTCGCCGAATCCGGCTTCAGCTCGGCCTGCTTGTACGTATCGACTAGTAAGACGCAGAGATCCCCGCCGCTTCCGCCTTGCCCCGCCTTCAGGAGCGACTGGGCGACGTTGTAGAGGATGTCGATGGCGGCGGACCAGTTCGACGCCTTCGTGTAGCGAGCGGCCACGACGCGCGTCTGTTGTTGTGCTTCGTAATATTGCCCTTCGCTGATCCGTTGCTGCAGCCGAGCAATGATCTTCTCGATCTTGTCGCCTTTTGCACTCATTTTTTCTAGGTGATGCTTTGGAAAGTGGGATGTGGTGGGGCTGGAGAGGCTCAGCGGTTGGGAATAGGCTGTGTAGGCGTATTAAATTGAATTGAATAATATGGAAGTTAAGTCGGATATGGTTATATTATTCGCCTAGTTAGAGGAGGAAGCCTTGGTTATTCTACAAGATGTTAGAATGGCAATGACTTGCTTGGGTTTCCTCATGGCATAACACTTTCCTGGCTGTTCGGTGGGGTTGCTGCGCGTAGAATCGTCATTGGGCACAGGCGCCAAGTGGTCCGAGCGTTTGAGCTTTCCGGTCTACTAAATTAAATTATATTTTCCAGGCTAAGCCAAATACATAGAAAATTATTACACGATATAATTTGGACGATATTGACCCTGCCGAACCCAGCCAGCGGGTATAAGGTTCATCAGGGTCGAAGCTTATCGGCAACCACGCATCAGTCGGCTTCAGAGTGAGGCTCTATGGGACTAAGGTATCAATCTATCCTAACCGTGAAAACCATTGATCAGTCATCGTGTTCGAAGATACTGGGTATAGTATCTATCGTGCAAATTACATCGTGTAATAATTTTCTGTGTATGCATAATTTGGACGATAAATACTATACCCAATATCTTCGAACACGATAACTGATCAATGGTTTTCACGGTTAGGATAGATTGATACCTCAGTCCCATAGAGCCTCATTGTCAATTATATAAAAAACAAAATTCTTTTTTTGCACTACCCGCGAATCGAACGCGGGGCCTGCGCTTGCTTGTTTGCCCAATCTGGGGGGCGCAGATGTTACCTCTACACCAGTAGTGCCACTTGTTGTTTATATTTTAGTAGAGAACTAATTAAAGGCTACGTCGGGGTCAGCAGGGATTCCATATTGGGGCGGCAAATGTTGTTCTAAAGTCTGGTTTAAATTCTTGAGTTGCTTGCTTAGGGTTGCATTTTTCTCCTACCTCGGCGTGTCGGAAAGGGGGTACATTATCGAACTTTTTGGAGTCGAACGACAATATTGGGTCTCTTAAATTGCGGTGCTCTTCTACATGCCACAGTAACTTTGTAGGTTTTTACCGAGAAGTGACGGACATCGAGCGGAAGAAGGTCTTATTGTTCTGTCTGGTCCAGACACAACAAGCTTCGGTGGTGGGGTTCGGCGTTAAACCAAACCATCCCGTCTCACCGGCCGGCCAGCCCTTGTAACTCAAGCTAGCCGATGATTCGCAGTGCAGATACGCGTATCCGGAAATCCCTGTCACATTATGGCTGACAGGCTGACCTTGTGTATATCTCTTCGTTCTTGGCATGGCTTTTTCTTCAAATATATAATATCGAGCGGGACTCATAGAACTCGAGGGTCTGTCCCTTCTTTCGGTAAGTACTGTCTTTACCACTCATAAATATCAGTAACTCTGCCTTTACCGTCAACATGTTGCCAAGCCGTCTCGCAGCATCTTTCCGAAGGGCCGGAAACAAGACCCACATATACCGGCCCTTACCACAACTGATCAGGCCGAACTCATCACAACCCTTCCAGAGCCTCATGCGCTCATCCTTCTCAACCCACCAAGCGCGACTTCGGGAGCAGACGAAAGGCCATGATGGCAAGACTCCCGGAAACCCTGAATTACCACAGATCAGCTTTGCGGATCTCGGCATGAGCCGCAACGTCAAGGTGGTTGTGTACGTGCTTATAGGCATATTCGGAACCATCGAGTCTGTCTTTTGGGTACAGGCGATCTGGCGATGGTTTAAAGGCGAGAAAGACGGCGCAGCTCAAGAGCAGGCATAAAACCACAGGCGCTTCGTTGTTCCGATGTCCTGGGTTGGGAGGGTCTTTCACCGGGACGTTGGGTCGGGCGGACCTCATCGCTTGAGAATTGTACATTATTAGAACGGTCTCTCCTGTGTACCATTAGAAGAGTTACGTCGGGCTTGAAACTAACCACCCTGGCGGAATAGAATGCTTCTCTTAGGACATCCCTTGACGCTCTTGGGATATAATCCACCGCATCTAACATATTGAATTGGCGAGTACGGAAGGCGTAAATAGGACCGGTGATTAGGAACGTAGGCTATGCTGAGCTAGCAGTTGGATATGATGGCTTCTCATGAGTTGCCTCACCCCTTTGTTCAGGGGCCACTACCTATTTCCACTACTAACTAGGCAATGTTTAAGTACTAGATGGTTTCTAGTAGAGGCCTTCCTGGACTACGGTACGCTCATAGAAATGTACAATGTGCTCTGACACATTAACCTTGACGAGTCGTATGAAACGAAAGGCGTTGCCTCTCATACGGACCATAGGCAAGCATGAACGAGGATGCGGCGAATGCTGCTAGGACACAAGACGAGGGAGAGCACGTATAAGAGAGTAATACAGACGCCTCTGCCTCCTGATCAGCACTTATGATGGCGCAACGCCTCAAAGATATCACGCAGACCGCGACGTCCATTCAGAGCATAGTGGTAGTCAGGGTTACCAGCCCGGAGAAATACAGACCGAACATAGTATAAGGTATTAGATATCTAAGAGGAAGGGGAACGATCCGTTTCAATTAGAATAGTCACTTACTCAGTCTGATATGCAGTTAGTCTGAATTGAATTCGGAGACTTGCTAGAACCCGGAAAACACTTATCCTATGGCACGAAGGCAGATGTTGGACCTCCCTTTTCCTCCAAAGCGCAAAAGCCTTCTATAATCCAGCATCGGCGTTTACGATGTAATTATGGACACTTACCTCTTGAGGTTGGGTTTGACCTTCACCCCATGCCCCAAAAGCAGAGGAGCACTTGGACAGGTAGTTGTCCGAACCGCAGTCCCGACGAAGATAAGCCTTAGTTAAGGTATTTCGCTACGTCCCGCAAATGTGGGCCTTCCCGGCTTAGTCGGAGAACCCAATCAATCGAGGAAAACTCCCATTTTTTCCAGGGATTTCCCAATCAGTCCTCAAGACTTGGCATGCAACATCTACAGAACAGTTGGGATCGCCCGGCTATACCGTCCATGAGATTTCTGAACGCGTCACAGTTCGCTCAATTGGATTCTTGTAGTCTTTAGTAGTAACTCTTATTTCCGGCACTCCTCGCATAGTGTCAATGCCGCGTCGAGCAGGGGGGCCCTCGAAATCCCGCGTCTACGAATCCTCTTCCATAGCACAGCAGCAACCCGCCCTGCCTCCGTTCGCAGCTGTCGAGTAGAGCATCATGGGCTTCTTCGCGACGCTCACCGGCTATGCCGCGCCGATGTTCCTGATCATGTCGCCGATTGTAACCTACACCGACCAGGCCATGTCTATGTATCGCGTGAAATCGAGTGCTGGCTTTTCTCTCGACATTCCGCTTATTATGCTTGTCGCATCGATATGCAGGTCCGTCCCGATCTTTCTCTGAACTCAAGAGTCTCTCCAGGGTAATGCTAATTCTTTTCCAAACAGGGTATTCTACTTCCCCGGCGCTCGATACGATACGGCACTGCTCATACAGTCCTTCTGCAACATCTTAGTTCAGCTGGTGCTGTTGAAGGTGGCTCTCGATTATCGCCCTTCATCGTCGTCGAAAGGGGGCGACGCCGCGATTCCCTTCGCCGGCGCGCAAGACGGCCTGTCGGGCGTCCGGAGACCTTATAACTTCTGGCAATGGCGTTCCCCAAAGCCGTACGCTTTCCCACCTCGTCCAGTGTCTCTGGTTATGGCTGACATGTTCTCTTAGTTACTGGCACTTCCTTCTATATCTATCCGTCGTCCTCACCGTGTTCGAATTGATCCTCTCCCCGTACGAAGCCATATATTCGAAATATTCGGACCTCGTAGGCTATATCGGCCTCTCAGTCGAAGCGATGCTGCCCCTCCCGCAGCTGGTAGCCAACGCGCGTTCGCGATCCTGTAAAGGCTTCCGCTTTTCGGTTTTGGCGATGTGGCTGCTCGGTGATGCCATGAAGATGTATTGGTTCTTCACATCTACCACGGAGATACCTTGGTCTTTCAAATTGTGCGGAATGTTTCAGGCATTCTGCGACGCTATGCTTGGCGTTCAATACTTGGTATATGGTGACCGTCAAGGACCGACGGCACGCCAACCTTCTTGGCCATATTCAGGTAAACCTCATGTGTCTAGATATCCTAGTGATCGGGAGATACCTACAGGGAGCCGAATCCACTTAGGTGAGAAGACATTTTATTAATAGAGAGCAACTTGCTTCGACACCAGTCTTTGATGGGCCCATACCGCGATAGACTCGTGGTTGACGAGACAACATGGACATACACAGACCTAGCGGGTACTTCATTTTTAGCGTACATACATAGTACCTACTGTACACAGGTAGCGAAGTGCTGTGACTGGCTACCTATATTTCCCCTTGCACTACAAAACTTTACACATTCACTCCTGCATGCTCCCAATGGCATACAGAGGTTGCGTTAATACGACTGTCGCGACATCATGTCGCAACATCTCCATGAAATAAAATGCTTTAGGTTGTTGAGTTGCGTCATACGAAGTACTGGACGACTACGTAGTACTGTAAGTGGTGCATCCCACTAGGGGTGCTTGGCACGGATAATTGGTGGGGCTTTTCTTATTTGAGTGCAATTATGGGTTAATAGGGGTGAAGGAGTACATCCCAGCTCCTTTTCTCACTGTCGAAACGAAAACATAAGTCATCATGTTTCTAAGCGGAAAATCCCTAGCGACTTACCGGATATCAGAGCCTCTAAGGAAGTTTCGTCTAGGTCCCCACAGAAGCTATAGTTCTTATGGCGCATATGTCATGATATCCGAGGGAGTCACTATTCACAGCCGCTCAGTATCCTTCACTCGAGTTTCGGGTTGGGCAGGAGCCTTTCTCCCAATCCCGCTATGGTAATTTTACCCCTTCCTAGCGCTCGTCGATTCTCTGAACGTCAATGTCCCTTAAACCAACCCCCATAGTTTGTGTGAATTCGTGCTATTGTTGCCGCCAGAGGAGCACGGCTATCTATGCTGCGGATATCTGTTTATGATCCAGTCCAATCGTTATATTCGTTCAACTTACGGTCGCTTACTCGACTACTGCATGCTTTGTCTGAGCTCGCGCTCGAAAGCCGCTCCCAGGCCTACAGCTTTGGCCGAGACTTATGAGTTGCCCTAGTTAGTTCGCAGCAGGCCTTTGAGAGTTACGGCTGGGCACATCAGATTGTCTTTATTGGTAATTATCAGGTTTTCGCAACTCTGTTATACTCGCCCGTTCCTTTGGTGAGTTCTCCTTCGTTTAGTTGGCTTCAGTTCTCCCATAGTCCTTTTAGAACACTTAGTATAGAGTATCATCAATGAATCAATGCTCCAGACACGTGGAATTACCTTGTAGCACTTAGCATGGTTTTATCAAACGGATCGTTGACTTTATCTGCAGAACTTGGCGCTGGCCTGGCTATCCCTTAGTGGGCCTCGAGAGTGCTTTCCCATAGTCTTGCTCGTCGAGTTTCAAAGCCTCTAAAAGTGCTTGCAACTTAACGCACAACTCTCGACGAGTCCTATCATTGCCAAAACGACCCCCCAATATTTTCAAAGCGTACGTCGTTATTCTGTCTAACTGGGGAAGTCACTGACGCGTGAAAAGCGGAGCTAGGGTTCGAATTGGAAGTTTTGATGGTGTTCCTGCTGAGGGCTCCCGGCAACATTATATTTCCATGAACCACGCATAGCAGAAGTGGCACCCTCGTGACTACCTACCTCCTCATGACATATTCAGCATATCGAGTTGGTTTACCCAGATCCACATGCTGAAATATATCCTCTATCTACTCACGTCCCAGCCGTCCCAATCTGTTATCCATAACTTCTATATCTCCAACTCTTGACTTGGTGGTTGTTGATATTCCTACCCACGGGGCCTTTGCATATTCAGAGTTATCACACGCTCCTCAGGAAATTCAACTGAAATCATACGCCTCCTTCCCACGATCAGGGCACAGTTTATGATCTACACCACTTGACGAGATCTATCTACATGATAATCTTCAGGTCATCTGCTACACTACTTCTCTGACCTGACCAATCTACTCTTGCCCTCCACCCCAACAATCCTTACTCTGACAACCATCCAACTCCCTTCCACGTTACACACCAAGTTCATCAACAATATACTACTACCCTTCCACAGTTCACTATACAACTGCAACATCAAATCTGATCCCATTTCTGGTAAGTCCATTCCCTACCAAGAGCAGCGAGCCTATTCATCTTTCCTTCCCAGCACGTTGCCATCTGTATCTCAGTCATTCTCTCCAATGAAAGGGCAGATAGGATATTCTATCCTAGATATATATCAGAGTTGGTTGTTTATAAGCATCTTCACCGTGCAAGGCGAGCCTAGCCCACACATTCATCACTTTCCACCTTGGGTTCTACAGTATCCATCCCACATACCACCTTTTTACACATGCCGAGTGTATAACCCAGTTCAAAGCGTCTCACCTTTCCACCACCTGCACTGATACATATGCTCATCCTCCCCTTCAACTATCTCCCTACGATCCATCCTCCCAACTCACTCACTCACAAGCTATCAACACTGTCTAATTTCTGCGCCGATCTAACATCTTCTACGTTAGTCCAGTCTGCGCTAATCGGCCATCATGCCTCCGCCGACCAAGACCAACTTCAAGACTTACGAGGCGCAGACCCGCCTGCTGGCAGCGGTGATCGCGACCAACAAGGGCATCAGGCTCGACTTCAAAGGTAAGACACAATCCCTTTGCTTCCGTGGCCCGCCTCACTTCCATTCCTGTATTTTTGCAGCTCCTCCCCTCTTCCCCTCTCGCTGGCGTTTCTTCCGGGCCCGGGGCATCCTCGTGCTTTCTCATGTAAGTTTGGGATATGGATCTGATAAAAGGTATCAGCACTCGCGGCTCACGTAGGCGGAGGCGCCTCCGCCAGCTCCATAGACCACCGCCTGCGTCCCATCAAGCAGCTGGCCAAGATGCAGGTGCAATGCGTGAAAAAAAAAGAGGACCCGGGCCAGCTGCCGGTGGAGAAAGGAGGTAAATGATAGCCCAGCGATCCTCCCACTTCTCGATTTCTCATCCCACGCCTCCCATATACAAGCGCACGTACACATACGTGTAGTGCAAGGCGACCAGTAGACTTCAATCACACACCTTGACGCGTCCCATACCCTTCACCATCCGTCATCATCATCGTCGTCGTCGTCGTCAGAACCTAATGTCTTGGTGTCTTGTGCTAATTCCGCAACCCTTTTTCCAGAGATCCACAAGCTCTACGGCGAGTCGACGCCGGCCGGTCTCGAGTGGCAGTTCCGCGACATAAAGAAAATTGGAAAGGCCCAGCAGGACGCTGTTAAGAACGGCGAGTCGCCCGCCGGGGTCCTCGGCAGCAGCAGCCGCGGCCGCGCCTCCACGCCGCGCGCCGGCACCGGCACGGCCGCCTCGACGCCTGGCTCCCGCGCTAGCAAGTCCAGCGCTGCCGCTACCCCGAGCACCGCCACGCCCGGCAGCCGCGCCAGCAAGGGCACGGCGGGCAGCGGATCGTTCGCCTCGGGCCTCGGCAATAGCCAGAAGCGTTCTCGCCCGGCGCGGGACACCTCGGACGATTTCGAGTCGGACGACACGGACTACGACCAGAAGGACGGGCCAGACCCCGATGAGACGCCCACCGGCCGTAAGAAGCCCAAGCACGCAGCGGTTCGCGGTGGTGCCGGCGACCACCAGCAGCAGCAGCAATCCGCTAGTGCTGCTACTACCCCCTCCGCGGGCGGCAACGCCTCATCCTTAGCTTCCGCCGGCGGCGCGCCCATCTTCGGCAACGGCACCGGCACCGCGCCCTCCGGCGGTATCGGATCCTCCGGCGGCGGCAACAAGAGTACCTTCATCGACCTGGTCGACGACGATGACGACGACGAAGAGGCCGCGCAGGAGGACGCGGGCGGTGGCGGCAAGGAGCCCGTCACCAAGCAGGAGCCGAAGACGAAATTCGCTTCGGCCGGCGGTGCCGCTGCCGGCGACGGCGACGATGACTACGGCTACGGCCCCTCGGGCTACTACGGCTCGTTCGTGGACGACGGCAGTTTCAACACCAGCTTCCTGCCCGATGGCGAGGTCTAAGTTTTGCGTGCGCGCGCGCCGACTTCTTCCTACGCGAGAAGTAGATCCTTGGGCACGTGGTGGCCCGGGGATAAAAATGTCGGCCTTGCGTAATGCGACTAACTCGCTCTTCTGTCCGCATAATCCTGTTGATTCTCCCTGTCTCGCTTGCTCTACCCTGGCCTCCACCCGACCGCCACACACCATCCACAGCAATCGTCGTGCGTTTATCTTCCCCCGCTCCCCAGAAAAAGTTTCACATCTCGACCAACTATTCCGCTACATACCCACTGATCTCATAACGTCTCTCCGGAGGTGCGGACGCGACTCCAGAATTGCAATAGCAATCGCGAAATACCAGTCATCCGGCGGCTCTCTTTCTTTTTCTCTTCTTCTTTTCTTTTTGCCCTCTCTTGCGCCGCGATACAATTTCGGTTCGGTTCGGTTCGGTTCGCGTTGCGATAGTCTGTCTTCACGTAATTGGTACGCGCGCTGCGAACAGGCAAAGCGGCAACTCTTCGACGCATTCGTCGGTCAATAATGAAATATTCCCCCGTTACCCCCGAAATCACCGGCACGCAGGTCTATGTGCCTTCGGCCTAACCTGTCTTATCCTATGTCGACATCTGCACCGCGGATATGGACAGCGTTGCGGGGGATCTTGCAGCGGGTCTACGTGGCGGTCGGCCATGCATCGGCATGGATCCTGCTCGATATGACTTGACGGTCGCCCGTAATCTTGTTGGAGGATGGTGTGCTTGGTTAATCCAAGCCACGTCCACCCGTCTCGGCACCCAGGAATACGTTCTCCTTGGTAGACAGACAGGGCATATGTCGTCGAGGATTCTTGCGTAGAGCGATAGTCCTATACAAGAGACATGTGACTCTTCTGTCTTCTAGAATCAACTTTATCTTCGCGATGGATTTCGTTTCTTTAACTCGTGGGGCCTTGCTAGCTTGCAGGGATCTTGATAGATAGATAGACAGTCAGTCAGACACTTCCCCAGCTACTACAACACAGCCCGAGCCGATGATAAATGCGAATCCCGTTATATGAACCTAACAATGCTCCGCCCCAACCCTGGCGCCATGTGACATTTGACACTTAATACCTAACACCTAATACATGACTTTTAGTTGAGCAGGAGGTTCCACAGCGCGTCCGTGTCGATGTAGTCGTGGTGAATAATGTTGACGAGCCAGACGTCGGCCCTGACGGCCTCGAGCAGGGCCTCGCTCTCGGAGCCCTTGCCGTAGACCTTGGCCCACTCGGCGAAGATGCCGAAGGCCTCGTCGCTCCAGGCGCGGAAGCTGACCTCCTCGATGATGGTGGGCGTGATGATCTCCTTGCCGGGAAACACGCCCCACGTGACGGCGTTGGTGCTGGGCTCCTTCGCCTCGCCCGCGAGCCCGCCCGTGAGGTCCGACGACGCGAAGTCGCCCGCCGCGTTCGCCGCGTACCAGCACACCGTGTCCTGCACCTCGGCGCTCTGCAGCTTCTCCAGCAGGACCCGCCACTCCGCCGACGGCAGGAAGAACTCGACGAAGGCCTTCTGGAAGACGAAGCCCTGCTGGGGGCCCCACCCGAACGTCGGGTCCGAGGAGGGCAGCCCGTTCACGGCCGGCTGCGACGCCACGGTCCACCAGCCCTTCGAGTTGAGCGCGAGGAGCTGGTTGGTGATGGTCGCCGTTTCGGCGTTGAACTCCTCCTCGCTCCAGGGTATCGCCGAGAGTTCCCCCTTAAGATGTCGTACGAATAAGTCGTTGATGTCCTCCGGCTTCTTGGGGTAGCCCCACAGGGTAATGGCTTGGGCATTCGTGACGTGCAGGCTGGGTCCGTAGCCGTCGATCTCGCCGTATGCCGGGGATCTCGCGTCACCCCATCTACCGTTGGGGAAGTCGTCCCACGTCGCCTCCCGGCCTAGCGTTCCTTCGCCTTCGGAGATCGCGAGCGTGTTCGCTCGGGTGTTAATGGGTTCCGCTATGATGCTCGCTTCGGCCTGTGTCGCCTCGTATTCGGGGTGCGACGGGGATCCCTCTGACACGATGACACGATTCCGTGGTTCTGACCCGATGGTAGATTGCCTCCTCACACGATCCTGCGCCGGCATGGGCAGCTCATGAATGGATGCTTCGACATCGGACCTGGCGATCGATTCTCTCCTCTGGCGGTGCTTCGTCGGCATTGGCAGCTCATGAGTAGACCCGTTGATCTCGAGCTTCGGGACTCTGGACGCCAAACCGTCCGCGACCGCCTCGTCTTCCTCCGGAGTCGAAGGAGGTATCAGATTGGTCCGCTCGAGAATGAACGATACGGCCTTTTCGAGATTCAGCGTGTAGAAGTGGAAACCTTTCGGGCCAGGCGTTCTGCTCTTGATCTCCTTGACCCGTTCGACGATCTCACTAAGGATATCGACGCCGACGTTCTTGACCTTCTCGTCATCCTTCTTGACCGCATCCAATCTAGCTGATATGGAGTCCGGTATCTTCGCGTGGCTCAATTTCGTTGTTCTCTTAATCATCTGGTAGCTCTGGATGGGCATCAGCCCTGGAATGATAGGAAGTGTCTTAAAGGCCCCGCTGGGATGTTCCCTCAAAGTGCGCTCGAACCTATCGTAGGCTTCGGCGTCGAAGAAAAGCTGTGTCATGATGAAGTCTGCACCGGCAAGCGTCTTTTCTACCAAGTAGGGAAGATCGTGCTCCAGGCTCTGACCTCGAGGGTGACTCTCGTCCGCATGACCCTCGGGATATGCGGCGACCCCAATACAGAAATAGTCGCCGTGGGTCTTCTTGATATACCTCACGAGATCTATAGCCCACTTGAAGTTCTCATCGATCGCATCTTCGGGTTCTCCGTTGGGATCCTGATACTCGGCAGCTCTAGGGGGGTCGCCTCTTAAGGCCAAAATATTCCGTATGCCGAGGGCTTTCGCGTCTTCTAGAGCCGTGTCGATCATCCTCCGGCTCATGTTGGTACATGTTAAGTGTAAGCATGTCGTCAGGCTAAGTTCCCTCTGACATATCTCGGCGAGCTCAAGCGACTTAGCTGCTGTCGATCCTCCCGCTCCCCAGGTCACGTTGACAAAGAGCGGTCGCAATGCACGTGCCATTCGATCGAGACGGTCTCGGAGGTTCGCGAACCCCATGGCCGTCTTGGGGGGGAAGAACTCGAGGGAGAAATAGTTGGAGTCGGCCGGCAAGGCGGCTATCTTGTCTGTGATCTTCTCCATGGCGACGAGTGCGCTGCGAGGCGGATCTGAACCAGGGTGTAAGTTCGCTGGTGCGGCGTTGGACCACCTCGGCAGGAGACACGAGCAGAAGTTATCTCTCCAAGGTCCTATCTATCGTCGAGTAGGACTAGGGGCAACGGAGGCTCCAGCAAGGGGTTCTGGTTCAGACTGCGATGTGTATATCTGGTGGCGGAGGTAGAGAGGGGCAGCAGAAATGGGTAATCTTGGATCACCGGCTAATAATAATTATTAGCTTAGGGTGTTCGAGCTCGGAAAAGGGATAATGTCGGTGATGCTTGGTACCCACGAAAGAGCCAAACCAAACCAAAAAATTGTCTTGATCTATTTATTCTTGTTATGAATAAAATAAATAAATAAATAATATTTGTGTATACGTGAGATATGTTTCCAGTTCCAACTTTCTCGTCTCGTTTTCCTAAAGAAATATCACTCTCGTTGTACCAGTTTTCGTCATCGTGCTTGCTCTCAGGCATTGCCGAGACCGGTCAAGGTGGGGTTCTCTGCTCTGCATCTGCAGGCGCCCCGCATGGCAGTTAAATGCTCCTTACATTGATACTTGTAATATATAGTACTACTATGTTCAGCTATACCGTATACATCGCATGTGACTTAGGCAGAGGAGAAATCTTATTAAGTTTGTTTAATAATTGGCTTTAAATTCCAGAAGGGATCCCGCAGCTCGTATATCTGTGTAATTGTGTTGGTAGCCTCGATATTTCCTACGTGTCCTGTCAACGGGATATGTCCCTAGCATTGCTGGTCGGTGAGGCTCTCCATCAGAGCCATTCAGAGGCTCAGGACTTGGCATCTCAGACTTCTTAACTAAGACTATCAGTATCCCTGTTCCCCGAATCCCAGACAAGCCCGGGTTATTCGCGTCCTTATCTCATCAGCTTCTCTAACCAAATCGCGACCTTTTTGCATATTCCCTATTTGTAAGCCGGATGGATCTAACGTGTAGGCATTGCATTGGATGGGGATCCCACGGAACGGCGTCCAAAGGAGTCAGAGACCTTTTTCTTTGGGGATCATCTTTCAATTCTAATATACCCTGAATAGAGCCGTTTATTATTTTCCCTGAGACCAGTCCCGTTTTACCAGGTTGATCCTTGTTTTTACCCATCCCGTCTTTCGTACCACAGTGGTACACATCGTCAACATGGATACGCATGCCAATATAGAGTACGCTGCCGGGCCGGCGAAGAAGCCGCCGCCGCCGAAGGATATGAGCCACCACTACTCGTCAGTTACAAAAGCAAGACAGCCCTCTAAGTTCAAGGAGCTGTACAAGTACTTCTCCATACCGGGTATTGGTCAGCTCGCCGGCGGTTAGTCTACCCTCTACATACAACTCCTATCCATCACTGTATCACCTCGGATCCTGTGTGCCCCGAAACCCCCAAGGCTGACTGTGGAACCCCGGATTCGTAGGCCTCCCTAACCCCGGCTACTTCCCTTTCGACACGCTCGAGGCGCAGACCGCGAAGCCCGATCGATGGACTCCCAACAGCCCCGACCAGCCGGGCCAGGCCGACTCCCTCGCGTCGCGATTGGCCAAGACGACCATCTCGTCGAAGCAGCCGGCGGCCGCGACACACATCGTCGTTCCGCACGACGCGCCGGGCTCGGACCCCTTGAAGAAGATCGACCTGGCGACGGCGCTGCAGTACGGCCAGGCCGACGGGTACCCGCCGCTGCTCTCCTTCGTCCGCCAGTTCGCGCGCGAGTGTCTGCACCCCAGCGTGCCGTACGAGGGCGGGCCCGAGGTGATCCTCACCGTCGGGTCGACGGACGGCATGGTCAAGGTGCTCGAGCTGTTCGTCGACAACTGGGTATCCGGGAAGGACGACCCGCGCGACCGCCCGGGCATGGTGACCGAGGTGTTCATGTACACCAACGTCCTGGCCCAGGCCGAGCCGCGAGGCGTGCAGGTTGCCGCGGTAGAGATGGACGGCGACGGCATGATCCCGTACGGTCCGGGCGGTCTAGAGGACGTCCTGGCCAATTGGGACGAGAGCAAGGGCCGGAGACCCCATCTGATGTACACCGTCACGTAAGTTAGCGGCTCCCGTATTTATGCCTTTGTAGACGTCTTCGGGCATGCGCTAGACCATCCACTGAAACCTTATACAAGCGCTTGCGCGCCTCTTCGGTTCATCCACTAACAGCGCGACAGGATGGGCCATAACCCTACGGGAGGCGTCCTACCGCTAGAGCGTCGGAAGGAGATCTACGCGATATGTAGCAAGTACGACGTGATCATCGTCGAGGACGACCCCTATTTCTACCTGCAGTTCCCCTCGGCCGAGGTCGAGGAGGCCAGGGCGCGGAACCTGCCGCCGCCGCCGCCGTCGAGGCCGGCGAACACCCTGGAGAAGAAGTCGGGCTACCAGTTCCTGGACTCGCTGACGCCGTCCTTCCTCAGCATCGACGTCGATGGCCGCGTCGTGCGCCTCGACACGTTCTCCAAGACAGTGGCCCCCGGCTGCCGCATGGGGTGGGTCACGGCGGCGCCGGCCATCGTCGAGCGCCTGCTGCGCATCAACGAGACGTCGACGCAGCAGCCCTCGGGCTTCGTGCAGGTGATCGTCGCCGAGGCGGTAATGGGGGCCCAGCCCGAGGCCGCGCTCTCGGCGTTCTTCTCGAGGCGATCCGCGCGGGACAGGGCCGCGTTCGCCGGCTGGCGCATGGACGGGTGGGTGCGCTGGCTCGAGGGCCTGCGCGGCGAGTACGAGCGACGCATGAACGCCATGTGCGGCGTGCTCGAGGAGGGCGCGCACCAGCTGAAGCAGTTGACGCCGCGCGCGGTCGTCGACGCCGACTGGGGGGTCGTCACCAAGACGCGGCTCTACGACTTCCGGTGGCCGCGCGGCGGCATGTTCGCCTGGGTGCGCATGCGCTTCGAGACGCACCCGCTGTGGCGGGCGTCGCGGCCGGACCACGGGGACGTCGTCGACGGCGAGGCGCTGTCGCGGGCGCTCCTGATCTTCCTGACGCGCCGCCCTTACCTCGTCATCGCGTGCCCCGGCGTCATGTTCGGCGCCACGGAGCGCGTCCGCCGCGGCCGCAGCTGGGCCTACTTCCGCCTCTGCTTCGCCGCCGAGTCCGCCGACGCCGTGGGGCCCTGCTCGCGCCGCTTCGTCGACGGCGTCCAGCGCTTCTGGCGCATCAAAAAGGTCGGCGAGCTCGACGACATCCTCAACGAGGCGAGCGCCGCCGACGCCGAGGCCGAGGGCCTCACCAACCTGGCCTCGTGGCTGGGGTGTTAACAACGTCCCTTTCCCCTCGCTGGACAAGTGAGGAACGTGTGTAAAACATAAAGAGGTATTATCATGTCATATTATATATGGCCCCGGTCGGCTGCGGCAAGACCAACACCGGCAGCTCGCGCATCAAGCAGGGACTCCCCGGCGCTTAGACGCACACTGACAAGGGAGTGCTAGTAGTGCGCGATACCGCACGGTCGCGTGAATTTAAGCAAGCAGCCCGGGCAACGGGACAAGAGTTCGCGGAAGAGTTGCATTGCATATATGGCCGAGGCGCCCCGTTGATAGTGGATCATGGAACCAGACACGAGTGAACGAGAATGTACGTATCTCTAGTACCAGGTAACAGATTATGAGAAGCTTCAGCGACCTTTGAGAAGGACTCCATGCGCCTTGCTAGAAACCGGGCTACAGGTTTTACTCCCTACGCGCCTATTGGGACAGGATACGAGCCCACAAGCGACCCGAGAACGCCTATGGGATGCTCGTATCTAGCGCGGCTCTTACGCGGGTTCCGTGCATAAGTCGTGAAGATAGACTGCAGACGCAGCCATGACCACTTTGATATTTTCGCAACTCAGTATCTAGGCGAGCTTCCCGGACCATCACGACGTTAGAACCTAGTCAGATTAATGCTCAAACTGGGAAAGCCCATTGATTCATTGACCTAATGACCATTACGCCTCAACTGCAATAACCGCAATTCATCCTCGCCTCCATTCTAGACCGAGCTGCTCACCAAGCTGGTCTACGCCTCGTTAACAAGCTCCAGGAACTCCTTGGGGGCTCTCTTGGGCTTGCCATCCTCGACCTTCTGCTGACCAAGGTTCTCCTTGACGAACGTCGAGTGGTAAGGGTTGAAGCGCAGCATGACCTGCTTGTTGCGCAGCGGGTTCTTCTTCTGGACGCTGGCGCGCTTCGTCAGGGCAGTGCCCTTAGGAGCACGAAGGACGCTCTGGATTTCGGAGCTGTTGATCAGACGGCTGAGATCGGCCTGAGACACGATGTTGGAAGGCAGCAGGAAGTCCTTCTTCAGCTCAGAAGGCTTCGTGGCAGTGCCGTAGATGGTGTCGAGAGCCTTGAAGGCGGCCGAGGTCCAGACGACGAATCTTCCGAGGTGGCCACCAGGGGCCAGCTGGAGGAGGTTCAGGGCGTAGACGGAGCAGGTCTCGACACCGGGCAGGTTGCGGGTTCCGGTAACGAGCTCCTTGCCGTCGACCTCGGGGTCGTAAATGACCAGGGGTCCGCGGCGCTGGCGGTGACGGCGGCCTCGCAACTTGCCCTTTCCAGCGCGGAGCTTCTTGGACTTCTTGGCCTTCTCAACGTCGGCAGCAGCGCCGACGGCCCTCAGGATGGCCAGAGCGGCGCTAGTCTTAGCAGCGGCACCGCCCTCGAAGACAGCCGAGTCGACGACCAGGGGAACTTCGGGAACGGCGGAGATCTGGTGGCCACGGGCGAGCAGCAAGGGAGGGACAGCGGAAGCGGCAAGGGCAGAGGCGATAGCGAATCGCCTGTGAATGAACATTAGTCGTGAAATTTCGAAGAGAGAATTCTCCGCCAAGCCTCAGCTAAGCAGGACTAGGATAGCTAGCAATCACTCACTTCTGGCCCTGGTTGACCTTGATGTGCCACTTGCGCCAGGTCTTGGTAGGGGCGAACATGCGACCGGAACGGCACATGTTACCGAAAGCAGCCTGACCGGCACGGTGAGTACCACCACCGGAGACACGGGGAATACGGGCAACGGCACGGCCTGTATGGAAATTATTCGTTAATCAACATTGAAACCTTCCCCGCAAATAGTACCAATCCCCTCCGGGTTTCTACTAACCGGTACCCCAGGACTCGGCGGAGGTCTGGTGGCCGGCCTTCTCGCTCACGGCATAGGGCTGTCGCTTGTTCTTAGCAATTCCGGTGTGGACTTGCTGGACAATGTCGGGTCGGATGGGAGAGGAGAAGACGGTGGGAAGAGGGTGGGTTGCTTCCGAAGGAGTACCATCCTTTCCGATGATGGTGACAGTCGGTCTGGAGGCCATTGCGACGGTCGAGGAATCCCTGTGGTTAGTAGATCTCGTGGATGGTGAGGTTGGTGAGCTTTGGGGGGGATCTCGAGAAATTCTCAGATTGCAAAATCCCACGGAAAGTTACATGGGTACCAAAACCAATTTTTGCAAAGTCTGTGTGGGCGGGTCAGGGCTGATAAGAGGGGGGCTATGTGGTTTGTGCTTCCAGCTAAGCGATTTCTTAGCTACTGGGGCACTTCGTGGGTACAAGTACAAAAGCTCCTTATCTTATCTATATAGTAGTGGGGATATGTACTATGTACTTTCGTGGCTGGTGTGCTGAAGTGGGCGGTGGGGTCTTCCTGCGGCTCAACTCTCTTCAACGTACCTAGGTAGCTCTTATTGAGGGAAACTGGCGAATTGGCTTATCAAGCGTTTTGACAAAGCGTCGCCAAGGCTTTTTCTAACCGCCTCTACTGAGAGTAAACTCTGCTTCCAATCTGCCAGGCATTACGAACTCCTCAGGCTAGCGGTATCTTGAGGTCCTTCCACCAGCAAGGACCAGCCAGCCATTTGTCACCTCTGCATCCATGCTGCCAGTAGAGCATAAGGACATCCCGCATCTGCCCGCCCTGCCACCCCGCCACACTGTCGCCTTAGGGACTGCCCAGGTACTGGAGATGTTTCAGCTGTGGGCAACTGCGCGAGCAGGGCACACGTAATTAGCGTGAATATAAAGTTCAGCAAAAAATAGCAGGTCTTTCCTTAAACGGGTATTCCTTACGATAACTACGTCGAAGTGGCTTGCTTAGCATAATATTTACCAACAGCTATCAATGCGATTTCAGGGTGAAACGTTATCTCCTTGGCTGCGAAAAGGTTCACAGCAGTAACTGGCAACTGCATTTCCGATCCGTGCTGATAGAAACTGGCCTTTCCATCGAATCAAATTACTGGAAACCGGTACTTAATGGAACAGGAATATGGTCTAACGGGCTCGGATCAACCATCCGCTGCATTGAAATCAAGGGGCATACAGTAAAATCTATCAGCTGAGATGCTTTCTTACGAGACCCTGACATCACACACTGAAGCATATATGGCCGAAGAAGAAGGATATTATCAGGTTGACCTCTAAGAGGTCCTGTTTGGAGAGGGATGGTTGCGAAGCCTCCTTGAATACACATAAAAACAGTTACAACCGAGAGAAAGCTGAACCGGAGATGCAAAAAGCAATCTCCACTAGTAGCAAAGCTAACGAAGCCAAAGCTCAGCTGAAGGACCTACTTTTCGGCTGGGTGTGACACTTCTAGAAGCATGATCTCTTATAATCTCGAAGAAGTGACATCGTGAAAACGGCTGCTTGAACTGACTCAGTCCGCGTACGCAGATCGCCACGTGCCGGTAGCTAGTTGGAACCCGATCCTGGTGTAGCAGACACTCCAATAAGGGCTGAGTCCAATGTCGTAGGCTTATAGGTCCCTTTTATTAGAACGGTATATACTTAAAGGGGAATATAGTTCGATAATGGCTTTGGCGTAGTAGCGTCGACTTGATATTTGTTGCAGGTAATACTTCGAAGACTAAGGGTTGTGGAATCTAAGGAACAAATAAGATGTAAAAGATAGAAGAATACTTCGAAGCTAATATTTTGGGGGCGGGGGGCAGGAGGCCGGAGAGGTCCCAATATGCGAATCTTCCACATGGATCCCCGGCTTTCGATTAGTAGCTTGGATGGTAACTAATTACCCAGTGTCGTAGAGGGTTACTTCATGTCGCCCCAAGAAGATCGTTAGATCGAAATGGCATATGAAAAGCTTCTTGCTTTTGCTTAATCACCCTGACGTAGGAGACGCAAGGCCCTTTTTGGGTAGAATCATTGAGCCCTTGAGAAATTCAGTAGAGATATGGTGTAGGAATCCTGTGATGGTTCTGCAGTGCCCATGGTTATTTTACTTTGACTACAAACCTCGAAGTGACGAGTCCCCCCTAAGGCTGATGGCGCATAAGTTGTGCTCAAAGATGTTCAGGCTTGATGAAGCACAGGGTCATTAGTTTCAAGACCAACTGCGCCTTTTGTCCAGCTCGATAGCCACGCACTATTGTACTTCTCCATGTTTCGTTGGGCGAGACGAGATAGTGACAGGTGGTCGGCAGTGGTAGCACATAACACTGCTCCTCAAGATGAGAAGAATGCAGTCTTTACTGTTCTTATCCTATCAGGTAAGAAGCCTGGCATCGAAAGACTGCTCTACTAGTGGCCAGTCTGAACTAAAAGCCCCAAAAGTTTAACAAGAGAATAACACATATGATACCATAGCGTGGATATTAAATGTAAGATCATAGAACGGCTGGTCTTACGGGTGTCTAAGGGCATTAGTCTGAATTGGCATAACAGAGTCGGTCCATTAGTAACGGAGAGAAAGAGGAGACTCTCTGAGGCTGTCCGGCATCATTCTTTTGTTCTTTGACGAGGACATGGCAGAATATAATTATTAATTCAGCATCGTCATCAATCTCACTCTAGTAAACAGTTAGAACAGCAGAGGCTATTGCGAATGGAGAACCATGCGATCAGTTTATATCGTGCCGCCGGAGCTGATGACCTAGTACAACATTGAATTTGGGACAGTGGGGGGATCGCGTTGTGTGGGTCGTCATACGCTTCAGTATCAACGTGGTTGACAAAAAGATTGATACAATCTGTGGCGTTTTATGGGTCGTGGGCGTATCAATATTTCTGTCAATCACCTTAACTGTTGTGATTCAGCCTCCACGACTTTCAGATCAAGCACTGGTCCTGATACGGAATTTTCTGGGTCTAACAATGGTCTAGTTAGTCACCATGACCATCCGGATCGTTTCCCGGTGACTTACATGGATATAGTGTACAGTAGTATGGTATCGGGCAAAAGTTTGCACACACTGTCATGTATTTGCGGGACGCTCTAGTAGCCACCTTATGAAAATCAAGCATAGCCTATTCCGGGGTCGTCCTTTTGATACATCGCAAGCAGTATACGAATTGTCAACCTCCAACTTTATATAATCGCCAATCTTCAAATTTGTTGTCGAATAGAAAGCTTCTAACATCATGTCGTATGGTAACAATTTACTATGTTAGGGGCGAAAAGCAACGCGTTGTGTAAGACGGGCGCTAACCATATATGGGAAGGCTTGGCGGGGCCATTCACGCAGCACGCCCCTAACGGTGCGTGAAGACTCATCTCTAACGCCATGGTACCCCCATATACAGGGATTATGCAGTTAATCGTATACTAGGTAAAGCTCCATACCTGAGTTGCTGGCTTGATTGGCTGATGTATTGGACTATATTGCGGCACCAGCATGCTGGCGTTAACTCAGGTCGTCACGTGACAGAAATCCTACGGATCCCAACCCTTGACCTATTCGTGCTCGGACGAAAAGTTACAGGTCGGATACCACACCTATGTATCACTTCCTCATAAATTGCATGGCAAACTCAGCCGCCAACCATAAGCCAATCGTTTACCGTCTAAGAGAAACGGGTCTTGTATGGCACTAACTGCAATAATCCCCTGATCGTAGAAAAGATGACGACTGCTTCAAGTGGGACGTCCGAACGTTTATTGACCTTACGGTATTCTGCTGAAGCGGGCTATTCCAGATGCAGAAACATTGAGATTATCCCGTACGCAAGGCACCCCTCTAGACAGGCTAAGTAACGGACCGCGCGCGGCGCAGCTAAGTAGAAGAGGTGAAAGCTCTCGTGCAATGGCGAGACCAATAGGCAACCATATCATATCTCGTTGGACTCGCTCGTCCTTGTCGGCGCGTACTAAGTATCACTTCAATGAGGATAGGGTGCCAGCCTTACTTCTCTAAACACCGGTTGAAGGTAACTGCACACATGTATTTACCCCTGTAATGATTGCCCGTTATGCCATCGCTTCATAGGGCCCGCGTCATGCGCTGCGGACACCATATCTACGAGAACTTCCTCTTCAGCATGTCCCCCTGACGCCTGTCGTGACCCATTTCGATTTGACATCGGTCGAACACTTCCCGGGGTCTGCCAAGGAATTCTATTGGGGGACCCCCATGTCAACAGGAGCAAGATGCATGTGGAACTAAAAGATGGAACTAAAAGATGGAGAATGTACCTATTCAGTGTCAGGATCGACTCGGGATCAAGACGCATCCTGGACCTTTCCTGTTGATCACCGATTCGAAGGCAAGGGTCGTGGTCAGAGAACGTGACCCATACAACACTATTGAAGTGAGCTGACAATGACCTTGAAAGGCGAGCGTGAGGCTTTAAAACACGCCTGACCCCTTCCTCCGCATCCTTTTTTGCGAGCAGAAGAAATTTCCGAGGCGGTCACTGTTTCTACGCACACAGGATTTCGATATGGGCAGGTGGGAAGCAGAAGATTATGGCGTTCTCGCCGACAGGGCGTGTTGGACGATGTTCGGATTCACTGCCGGTATGTATTAGTGGTTTCTAGAGCCGACCAAGTGGGCTCTCTATGCTGACAGGTTCCCGTACAGCCGTCATTGGACTTCGGATCTACAGTCGTACGCTCAATGGTCGGAACAAACGACACGGAGGGCTTGGTCCGGACGACTATATCACGATAGGATGTCTGGCGGTGTTCCTCGCGACCTGCATCCTCATAAACATTGGCTCACACTACGGCCTCGGGAAGCACTTCGGGGATGTACCGAAGGAACATTTGGAATCGGCATTGAAGTATAATGTCATAATCAGTGCTGTTCTCATATGGACCTTTTCCTTACCGAAGTTCGTTATCATATCCACGCTGAAACGGATTCTCGACTATGGAACCAAGACCACGATTCTATTTTGGGCTCTCGCTCTGTCTTCGCAAGCCTGCATTTTGGCCACCTCGGTATGGTGGTTCGTACAGTGCAGGCCGGTGGAATACGGATGGAACAAGGTCACGATCGAAGGGGAATGTGCCGATGTAAGCATTTTGGCGGACTTGGGATATTTCACGTCCGCGTACTCGGCATTTCTGGACATCTTCTTTGCGCTCTACCCGATTCCGTTTATTATGCGCTTGAACATGCCCTTAAAGGGACGGATCGCAATGTCGGGTGCGCTGAGTCTCAGTGTCCTGGCGTGCGTCGTTTCGATCTACAAGTTGGCAATTTTCGGTGAAGTATTTACCATTTTGCGGCAGGACCCGACGTGTGAGTGTTCCCGATAACGATGTCTCCTCATTCGACCGCAAGGCTAAACCGCATTCAGATCCCGTGCCTTACCTCGACATTCTTGGTATGGCTGAAGGCTTCGTGCTGGTGACGGCGGCGTCTCTCCCAACTCTTGGACCCGTGTTTCGGGCTGCGAAGGAGAAACTCACCTCCGCCCGTAGCGGCCGTTCAGCATCACGCAGTCAACTAGACGCGGGCAGCCAAGATCATAGTCGAGCTATGAGCAGCAACAACTGGGACAATTTCAAGGGCCATAGGCTTGAGGATCCAGCCTCATCGATCGGGACGAGGCCGAGCCTGGACGACATTCCTCTTGTCACGACGTCGAGGGTAGGCCGTAACCAGAACGAAAGAAAGGATACTCAGAAGACCGTGAAGGAATCGATATCTTCGGAGACGTTGGAGCATGGCCTCCAACCCTGCTGAGACCGTGAATCTAGTGTAAATGGGACTGGGCAAGTGTATTTTAGTTGATCCAAAAGGCAGGCCTAGGCGAGCTACGATATAGGACGCGCCACTATTGGAGTCGAAACCGTTGCCATAGCGGAGACTCACCAGGAGTTTCTCAGCCGCTTCCGCCGTGAAGTGAACTAGTCATGAATGTCCGTGGTGCACCGCTGCGTCGATACATGTACAAGCACCCCTTGCAGTACATCGGCAGAACTAAACGCCCCCTCTGCGGTCACAATTTCCGATGTGCAATGAAGCTCGTACAGTAGGATCCTTGTTTATTGTTAGTACGGCCCACAAATATGGGCACCTAAACGACTTTCCCTCGGGCAAAGTTCTATCTCGTGCCATAACCGCCACATTTGTTTGACGAAAAAGATACATAATAACTCTTTATATACGATTGAATTATATTAGGAGTTCGCGTTGTATATCTTGATAACTGTATCGCACGCTGTTCTGGGCAATAGAGGTTGATGTGGCAGAGTTCTCGGGCCCGCTGAATAAGATATCGTACTAGGTAATAATAAAACAAGGATTTTACTGTAACCGAATTCTTCGCTTCGCATGCGAGACCCACCAGTATAGGACTAGGAAGACGGGCGGTGCCGAAAATAGTTTGCACCTTTCTCATGGAACCCACACATTCTAGGGATGAATATCACCAATATAAATATGAAAGAAACCTTTAGAAATATCGACATACAAAAGAGCTTTAAGCCAGGAGTTAAATGATATGATTATTCTCATTCGACGAAGTTATTCGTTTTAATATTCCCGAGTCAGTTTCAAGCTTGGTTGTATACCTCCGTTATGCTCTCTCATTCGCAATTAATTTTCGGCGCCGTCTGGGAGGTTGCCGACTGGCGTCAAACCGATAATACCTGCCGAAACCGGCCCGCTTGCCCGATATTAGGCCCTGCGGGTGGATCGGTTACCAGCATGCGCCGGGTTCGTCTTGACCCCCATTTGGAGAAGCGCCAACGTAAATCGCCATGGTCCCCGTCAGCAGATACATACTCCCGTACTACATATGATGGGTAAGTCTAACATCCCGGGCCGTATCCCCCTCACATGTTTAAGTGCCCGGATTTTCTTTCAGCTGGCCAGTTTCCTGCGCTATCTGATACCTAACATGGATGTTTTTATTTCGCAAGATGCTAAGTACAGCTCTAGTAGCGGCGTACAGTAGTTGATGCCTCGACACAAAGCTGGGGTGGATGTTGCGCCGTAGAACCCACCAGAATCATGCGGCCAACGCGCCTTCTCAGCCTTCCCTTCGCCTTTGCTCTCTAGGTAAGGCTTATATAGGTCGTCTTGGTATTCATGTGCAAAGGGGATTCATGTAGCGGAGGCCAAGGACTGCTAAACTTGCCTCAACTCATATCTCACTAGTCCTGTCGGGGGGGAGGGGCCGCCCAAGAAGCCACCAAGACGGCTGTGACAGCGGCTTTTACCTCCCCTCACCTTGAGCTTACGCTTGTCCCAGCGTTACTTTCACATAACCCAAGAAACATAGCCGAGAATCTCCTTTTCGGAGATCGTAATGGCGTCTGCTGACCAGCTAATATCAAACCTCCAGGGCATCGAGGCCAGTACCTTCGCCAACGAAGCAGAGAGGGTCCGCGCCAGGGATGCGCTCATCGAGACGCTGCGGAGAGTCCAGTCGCCCTGGGATCTCGCCTGGGATCATAATTGGGTGAATGGGGCGACCAACGCCGCTATCAAGACGCTTATCGATGCTGGAGTGTTCAAGAAGTGGGCGGAGGCTGGCGGCGAGCCCATAACCACTGCGCAGCTCGCAGGTCTGACGGGCGCTGACGCACAGCTGCTGAGTATGATGATCCGGCCCTCGGGGCTGACTTATTGGGAGTGTTCAGAAGCCTGATTTGAAGCATATAGGACGTATGTTGAGGACCATTGCCGGACAGCTCCTCATCCACGAAGTCGCAGAAGATACCTATGCCAGGACGCCGTGGGCGAAGGCATTGGCCGAAGACACCTCGTTTGCTGGGATGTACGGCGGTTTCTACCATGAGCTGAACAACCCGATGTTCCGGACGCTACCCTACTATCTGAAGGAGACGGGCTTTAAGAATCCGACCAACGTCGACGACTGTAACTTCCAGTACTGGCGTGGTGCAGGCGCGAATATGTTCCAGTACGTCGGTACGAATCCGCTGCTGACCTCCGACTTCAACGACGCGATGGAGTGCCACTCCAAATATAATCTCACGCCATGGCCCGACGTCTACCCGACAGAGACCGTTATAGACGCCGCAAAGCCAGGCCGCCCCCTGGTCGTCGACGTCGGCGGCAGCAAGGGCCACGATCTCAAGAAGTTCCTCGCCAAGCACCCCGATATTCCCGCCGGCAGCCTCGTTCTCCAAGACCTACCCGACATCCTCAAGGGGGTGGAGGCCGAACGGGCCATCGAGATCCAGCCGTACGACTTCTTCACGCCGCAGCCCGTGAAGGGCTCGCGCGTCTACTTCATGCACAACGTGCTGCACGACTGGCCGGACACCACGGCCACGCAGATCCTGAAGAACATCGCTGCCGGCATGGAAAAGGGGTACTCGAGACTGCTGATCCACGAGAGCCTCGTCAGCAGCGTCAAGCCCCTGTTACGCGTGTGCGTATCGGACATCGCCATGATGGCGTGCCTGGCAGCCCACGAACGATCGGAGGCCGAATGGAACGAGTTAGTCTCTAGCGCGGGTCTGCGTATAATCAAGATATGGCGGCCTGCGCACTCCGTCGAGAGCGTCATCGAGGCAGAGCTGGCCTAAACTGTACATGCCTGTAGGGCACAGCCCCCTAGTTTATCAAGCGTGTTTCGAGTTTGCTGAAGCTGCTCTCTCTGTAAGCTTCGTTAAGAGACCAAAGATCGGGAAATTATCAGGACGCGTTGCCCTGACGAGTCTTCGAACGTTTCCCGCGTTTGTTGTAGGGGGGCTATAGGGCTACGAACCTAACTTGAAAGTTTAGCCTTGCATTTGCTGATGATTGTTTAGCCCGGGTTAGGGGGCGAGTTTGGACTACATGAAGATCGCTGCGACCTCCTGAATGTGTTCTAGATCCTTGGCGAGAGCTTCCTCGGATGATTTCTTTATTGTTCAATCCAGCCGTATGTGTAAGGACGTGTTTTAACAACGTGTAGCCTCGGGCTAGACATCCTTACCTAGTAAGGCTTACCTTCGAGGGTCTGTTTCCGATACTTTTCACCGATGTCTCACGACAGAGCAGAAACGACTACATATCGTTCAATCTATTGCGTGTGAACATCTGATCCAGACGAATATAAGATATGCCAAGAGAGCTAGGCATATCATTTAGGGGCTCTTTAAATTGGATTGGGCAAGTTCCGGCGTCAGCATTGAGCGTCCAATAACTGCTCGCCCCCTCAGGCGGTGCCGAAAATTAATGGCGCACGAACGGCAAAACCTACACTGCTCGAGGACTATTTACGTCGTATACAATAGCAACAAAGATATAGAATAATTATCATAAGGTAAAACTTTGAAAGAAGATATAAGAGGTGTCCTTACTTTTTAACCTGGAGGCTTCCTTGAATTTTGTGAGGAGTTTTCAATTAATAGGCATCTCGTTGAATGCGTTCGTGCGCCATTAATTTTCGGCACCACCTGCCCCTGAGTTCCCGCGCTGCAGCCCTTGTAATAGCTGTGTAATTTGTACTTACTTCTACACTACGTAGGTAGGGTCTCAACCATAATGTTAGACCTCCAGCCAGCGAGATATGGCTTCGTAGTCGACACGTGTGTGGACAGTGAACAGCACATCCCTTATTCGAGGCCTACTTAATCTCTCGGCAATCTCCCTATCAAGGGGTCCACTGCGGGTATCAAGCTGGGACCCTGAAGCGGGAGCTCCCAAGGGCCAGGGCCCGATCAAGCCCAAAATGGACCCGCTAGATCAGGTTGGGAGCGTGCACCCCGATAGTGCTCCAGTCGTCGAAGCCACTTCGCATTTACTTTCCTATTCAATCAAGCACTGTGGTAACGTAGCGCCTTCGTCCTAAAAGCCATTGTTGACGAGGTTGGAAATATACGGCTTAAGGGGAAAAAAGGGAAAATAGCAGGTCAATTATAAACAGATAGGCTTGTTCGATGCCTAGCTTCGCCCTTGAACTGCTTGCTGGATAGAAGGGGGGACTGCGAGCGGGACCACCATGGCTTGCTTCCACAGGGGGAGGCACTCGGAATTAACTGCACAACACAGATTTTTTTTTAGCGACTGACGAAGGGCAAGCTGCAAATCTTAGAGGGTCGCTTGGAGCCAGACCCTGCTGCCAACCGATCATGCGCAGATCTGGGTTCGGTGTCTTCCGCGGACAGGTCTCCTGAGCTAATCCTGGGCAGCTGAATACCCAGCTGAATGGGGATTCGTCGAATGGAGCCGGCTAGAAAAAGCCACGAAATATGCCCCCGTCCATGTGCTTCAGAATGGGACACCTGCCGGATTCCGCAACTTTCGTCGTTCCCCCTTTCCATCAAACGACACGAGCGCTACTGCGTGGTGTCTGCCGCCCGACAGGTGGACTTATCATCGGCCCTTTTCAATCGGGAATAGTTTTTAGCCATAGTTGTTTGTTGGCAATCGATAGATCGAATTAGCTATCACATCTAGCCATATTTTCGGGTATGGATGGTGGATGTTTGCGAGTGATGTTGCCGAGACTTCGTATTGCACCCTTGTAGGTGCAGGTTCTAGGCGCTGTACGTCCACAGCCCCTGTCATCCGGATTCCGGGTGGATGGGTCATATTACCCGACATGCACAAAGACTCGGACGTTAACAAGCGAGCGAAGTCGAGCTGGGGTTCGTCGATATTTTCCTCTGGTAGCTTCGTGCTTCGTGATTCCAGGTCCTACTTGTATGTCTGCTCTCATTAATTCAAGGGTTTGACGGTCTGATTCATCGGCCATGTATTGAACCAGCCTTATCTTAAAAGACAATCTCCATCGGCGGATAGACTAAAGACCAGACGTCGAGATGCGGTTGAGTTCTCCCGTGTCCCTGGGGTTTCTACTCTCATGGACGACGCTTGTGAGAGCAGACCCAACATGGCCGTCTCCGATCGACGAGCTGGAGGAGATCATGTATCAGGTGCGAGGTTACCGAGCTAGGCTGTTCGGTGGCACCGTGATGCCATGTTCGAACGAAGCGTCCGGGCCGGGCAGAAAAGCCTCTGCCGAATGGGTTCGGACGGCTTTCCATGATATGGCAGCGACTACGATCGATACTAGGACCAATGTGCGCACTGGGGGCTTGGACGCGTCGATCCAATACGAACTAAGCAACCTCGAGAACGCAGGTCCAGCTTTCGCCACGACACTCAGATTCATGCAAGACTTCTATACAAGTCGGTCAAGCATGGCAGACCTCATCGCTCTGGGCACGCACTTCGCAGTGCGGTCCTGCGGCGGCCCTGCCATTCCCGTCAGGGGCGGACGAGTCGACGCAAGAGTAGCGGGGCCGCTTGGCAACGTTCCCATGCCGCAGAACACGGCATTTACCTTCGAGAATCAGTTTGCCCGGATGGGATTCAGCAGGGCCGAAATGATACAGGTGGTTGCCTGCGGACATACTCTGGGAAGCGTGCACGCGGCCGAGTTCCCCCAGATTGTCCCCGTCGGATCCGCACCGCCGAACGACGAAGTCCCTATGGATTCCACGGTGGCTGCGTTCGACAATAGGATCGTCACCGAGTACATATCCGGCAATACGACCAACCCCCTGGTTGTGGGGCCCTCGGTCCAGGCCACGAGGCATTCCGACTTCAAGGTCTTCAACTCGGACCGGAACGTGACGGTGACGGCGATGGCGAGCCCGGCGGAATTCGCCAGCGCGTGCCAGAGAGTCCTCCAGAAGATGATCGATACCGTACCTTCGTCCGTCACGCTCTCCGCCCCTATCCAGCCGTACTTTGTCAAGCCCGTCAACATGCAGCTGACTCTCAACGCGGGAGCCTCTACTATGAGACTGAGTGGGCTGATCCGCGTCAGGACTACCGGTCTAGCAGGTGATTCTGTCTCGAGCGTAGCAGTGACGTTCAAGGACCGAGACGGCGGTAATAACTGTGGTAGTGCTGGTTGTACCTTTACGGCGAGCCTCCAAGGGGCTACTAGCGGCTTTGATGATACATTTGTCGTAGGTTCTTGCAGACTTGTTGCACTTACACGTGAAGCCGGACTGACACTGCCCCAAGTGGTTCCCGATTGATCGTACCATTCCAACTGCGACGGGAATCTCGTCCTTTACCCTGACCTTGAATATGGCCAGCGGAGCCAGGCAAACCGTTGATAACAATGGCAACTCTTACCCCTTGCAGGATGCCATCTTCATCCAGAAACCCCAGAGCTGTGTCCTCTCTTCTATCGGCTCGATTACAGTCACGGCAGCTGTAAGTCTGGCGAAACTCGATGTCTAGGTGGTGATGTTAACTTCTTCCTCGAAAGGGCCGTAATGATCGCAATAGCCTACCAGTAAACATGCTCTTGTCATATAAGGAGCCAACTGGTAACGCGAATCTCCCTGTGCCAAATCTGAGAACTGTCACAGTTGCCATGACGAGAGGAAACTGCGTCGGCGCCTACACATTTTACAATGTGCAGTATACGATACCGGGCGATCTTGCATACGCATCGAGGATCGATGTGATCAGCGGCAGCGGTGACTCTGCTCTGAGCGACGCCTTCAACTCCGCCGGGGAGCTTGGAGGCACTTGCCAGGCGTTCCAGAATCCACCATCTTCCTCGCTGTGCACGACTAGGCAAATTTCAACACCGCCTGCCTCTTCGTCTACTTCGTCGTCTACTGTGTCGACTACTGTGTCGTCTACTGTGTCATCTACTGTGTCGTCTATTGTGTCGACTTCGTCGTCTACTGTGTCGTCTACTGCGTCGCCGACTTTGTCGTCTACTTCGTCGTCTACTGTGTCGTCTACTGCGTCGCCGACTTTGTCGTCTACTTCGTCGTCTACTGCGTCGTCCAACTCGTCGTCCACCTCGTCGTCTACCGCGTCGACTTCGTCGTCTACTTCGTCGTCTACTGCGTCGACTTCGTCGTCTACTTCGTCGTCTACTTCGTCGTTTACTGCGTTGTCGACTTCGTCGTCTACTTCGTCGTTTACTGCGTCGTCGACTTCGTCGTCTACTTCGTCGTCTACTGTGTCGTTTACTGCGTCGTCGACTTCGTCGTTTACTTCTTCGTCTATTGTGTCGTTTACTACGTCGTCGACTTCGTTATCTACTTCGTCGTCTACTGTGTCGTTTACTGCGTCGACTACTTCGTCGTCTACTTCGTCGTCTACTGCGTCGTCTACTGCGTCGTCTACTTCGTCGTCGGCTGGCGCTGGCTCTTCGTCTCTGACGGCCTCTGCCAGTGTCACTGCCACGTCTTCTTCCGTCACCGTGAGTAGCATGACCAGCTCAAGTACTGGGCCCGTTGAGACATTACACCACAGACAAACCATCGGCAGCTATGAACTTGTTGGCTGCAAGAAGGAGGCTACCTCCGGGCGCGCTCTGACCGGCGCCTCGTTTGCCTATGACGGGATGACTTTAGAGACGTGCATGGGGAACTGCAGCGGTTTCTACTATTGGGGAACGGAGTACGGTCGGGAATGTAAGTTGTTCGAATATGAGTTATCACGACAGATCTATCCCGCCTGATCTTCTGATCGACTGACCGGACCCTCCTAGGCTTCTGTGGCGATTCGCTTGCCGCAACGAGCGGCGATGCTCCGCTTGCCGAGTGCAACATGGTCTGCTCCGGAGATGATACACAGTATTGCGGTGCTGGGAACAGAATCGAGTTGTACACCAGCACAGCAGCTCAACCCACCCCCACTGCTACGCTGGCTCCGAAGCCGACCGTATCAGCGTACGTCCGCGTCGGTTGTTACGAGGAGCTTCCGCATGGCCGGGCGCTTACCGGAGCGGCGTATGCTGACAATGCAATGACGCTAGAGATGTGCGCTTCTAGGTGTGATGCCTTCCACTACTGGGGTGCCCAGTACGGGCGCGAGTGCTACTGCGGTAACACGCTGGACCCCTTAAGCAGCCCTGCGAGCGAAGAAGACTGCAATATGGTCTGCGCCGGAGATAAGTACGAGTACTGCGGCGCAGGCCTCCGTTTGGAACTATACTACAGCAACACGACCAACGGGCCGTCGCACCCGCCCGTCGTGGGCAACTACTCGTGGTCTGGTTGCCATAGCGAGCCTGCCGGTGTGAGAGCGCTCACCGGGAAGAGGTATGCGGATGACGACATGACGCTCGATTCGTGCGCGAGCTTCTGCGACGGCTTTGCCCTCTTCGGCACTGAGTACGGGAGGGAGTGCTATTGCGGCGATGCGCTTAGCGAGGGCTCCGAACTGAGGGGTGCCGGCGAGTGTAGGATGGTTTGTGCGGGAAATAATAAGCAGCTCTGCGGTGCCGGTGACCGCTTGAGCCTTTACGGGATATCTGATGAACCATCTTAGAAGGTTGAGGGGACTTGAGCACCACTGTGTATAATCACCATCAGGCACCATTCGTGCCCGTTTATATGAGATAGAACGAACTGTAATACCAGCTTCCCAGAAAAGGTGAAGCGCGCATTGCCTACCTATGTACCTACGAAGCGGTTTAAGGAAACAAGACAGGCTTGTCTTGGGCTAGACATGGTAGAGTAGAACCGCAGATCCCGGTAGTGTAAGATTCGTTAGAAGTCAACATTGAAGGGTAGGCAGACACATGCATAAAGGTATATCTATGTAAGTTGCTGATATATGCAGCACTCAAGTATGTGAATATGTGGACGGAGTGGTGCGGCAACCTTGTTTATTGAATGCATCTACAGTAATGCCTGTCGTATTGGCCCTACAAGTACGTATGTAGGTGATCACTCGCACATCATCAGGTAGGTGCATATACCTAAATAATTGAGAGATAGTGCAAGTATGTATGTACCTGGCAGCTGATTCAAAAGGGATTTATGGCAACGAGTTTGGCCGCAAGCCCGCCATTGAATCGATATCTTAGTGTAAGTCACTTGATATGATTCGTTTCTCTTTCCAATAATTGATACCTAACACCTACATAGTAACCGCGTGAATACGTCACATTTGGCCAGGCACTGCCTCCAGGCCAAACACGGTCTTACTAACGTAGGTACTACATACCTCCGGCTACATGTAGACAACGCTCCACTCTTTTTTGTTCGGTACCTAAAGGTTAGAAACTTCAGTCTTCCCGCAGTGACAGCTGCGACTTCTGAATCCCTTCTCCCAGGAACTACTCCCAACCAAACTTTCTCGCTACCTATGGTCAGCTTCCTTTTTAAGCTTCGACTTACCTGTTTAACACGCTACGCCCCCCCCCAGTCAGAGTCGCAAATAGCCACCCCAAGGGCCGAGAATGTCGGATGGTATGTTCGCCGGTGGAAGTGCCAGTCCTTCTTTTCTCTGACGCCGAATTAAAAGGGACCCTTGAAACAGATCGCTTCTCCGACGAACGTTATTACAGCACCGATGATACGAGAGCTTCCCGGCGGGCTATTCATAGTGTAGAGTGCGGATGCTCACCCATTCACGAGGCATCACCCCGGCTACGAGGCTATGTTTCAGATATTCAATATGGTCTGGGTTAGTCGCATCATCTTGGAAGAATATCCTATCTCTGACCCCATGCCAGACTAAGGACTGGACGAGGAGTCTCGGTAGCAGCTTCGGTAGCAGCTTCGGTGCGCATATCCCTAAGAATACCTTGAATGAACCGAGAAATCAGGCCACGTCCTCCTCCCGCCCTGTACCGTCTGCCACACCCGGGAAACTAAAACCGAATCCGCCGCCCTCGAAACGCCAAAAGGTCCAAGGGAACACTGATGCGCATACCGAAGCTCAATTTGTCCTCCAACCACAGTTCGATGGGCCTTCGAACTCTATTGTCCCTCGCAAGCGCTCTGTGAGCGACAGTGTCCACTCCGTGAGCGATAGCTACCACACCGTAAGCGGACAGCCTTCGAAGGATAATTCTCAGAATGTCCCTGAGCTGCGTCAGATCTTCAGATATACCGACGGAGGGCGGTTGACGAAACGAGCGAGGTATAAGCAACCCAAGAATCATAATGAAGGACGGGCTACCACCGTGGATACGGATTCTAGACTTGACGATGACCCTCTCGGCAACGACGGCGATGACGAGGTGGCATTTGTCCGATACGGCGCTGCCTCATCTTCCCAGCAACAGCCAAGAGAGAGCGGCCGCGAACGTAACATGGGGATAGTAGATGTCGCAGCTCGTTTCCAACGACCTCGGAAGGTTGCTGAGTCTATGCCGGCATCGATTGCTAGCGCGCCTAGGAAGGGCTCGCTATTAGGCAGCACTACTAAGAAACGGGTCCGATTAGACCACGGCCCTGACGAGCTGGCTTTGGACCACAGTGGAATGTCGGTCAAGAACCCCAAAGCACGTGTCCCACCCGCTTCAACGAGTCTGTCGAAGGAAGGAGACGTTAAGCGGACGCGGTTCGCGGGGACTAAGACCAGACAACAACAGTCACACACAGCTCCAGATCAGGGAGAGAGGGACCTCGCGGCGGAGATCATCTGTTCAGGGTTAGAGGTGAAACGAGCAGTCGATGGACAATACGGATATCCGGGACCATCGAATGAGGCTCCTGAATGTCTCCTGTCCGTTCGAGAAATCAGTCATATTCTCCACCCTACGGACCGCGACCGCAAGATCCTAGAACAATATTCTTACCTTATGGTGAACCTCCAGAAGGTACACCACATTACCCACTCGCTGGGTGAGGAGAGCTGTATCGTTGTCATACAGCGCATGAAAGACGCGCACAATACAGCAGCATCCGGCAAGCTCTATTTGGAGTTTTCCTCTCTGCTGGATACGAAAAGGTTTTTGAAGTGGGTTACGTTGCGAAGGAGGAGCTTTCATCTAATCGAGCCAGAAGAAAAATCAGCGTAGGTTGGGGTCCATAGATTACGCAAGAGAAAGCTAACCAATTCACAGCACCGTACTGGAGAAGGAACTCGACAACTGCTCCAAAAACGTCGTCCGCAGCACTACGCTGAGGGATACGGCGGTACCGGACGACATCAAGCTCATAATGCACAACTCACAGGTCAGCCAGCAAGGTAACGACGCTACGATAAACAAACATCCTCGGGCACAAGCTCCTCCTAGGAAGAAGTTGAAAGATCAGATGCAACCAGCTGTTTCTCCAACTGAGAAAGACGATGCATATGTAGTCCCCGAAAGTCCGCCTCAATCCGAGGGACCGCATCCCGTGCGAACAACACGTTCGACGTTTACGCTCAAGGACCCCACGCCGGAGCCGGACCTTCCGTCATGGACAGCGAGCAATCCTGGTTGGGAACAGGGGTGGCGAAACTCGTTGGTTTTTCCTCCCCGCGGCAAGAGCCGGGCAACCGTCGACAAAGGCGATATCGAAAGGTTGGATGAGGGGCAGTTCCTCAACGATAATCTTATTATCTTCTATCTTCGTTATCTTCAGCATAAGCTCGAGACGGAGTTGCCGGATCAGGCCCAGAGGATCTACTTCCAAAACACATTCTTCTTCGACAAGCTCAAGCCGACGAGGGCCAGCGGACCTATCAACTATGAAAGTGTGAAGGGCTGGACTTCGAAGGTGGATCTCTTCATGAAAGACTTCATCATAGTACCGATCAACGAGTATTCGCATTGGTACGTCGCCATTATCTACAACGCGCCTAAACTCATACCTAGCGACCCCCAATCGTTCGAACCACACGACGATGCGTCCCGAGAATCGATTGTCATTGAGGACGACACCAATGCACCACAAGCCGAAAAAGCACCCGACATCACGAACTCTGCGAGGGCCCATTCCGATGCGCAGAGCGAAGTGGAGGCCGGGATCAGTCGTATGTCCATCAGTAATTCAGCGAATGCAGAGAAGGAGACTAAGCAAACAGACCACATCGACCACCATCCGCAGCAACAAGCTTCACGACCCTCTAGAAATGATCTCACCATAAATCTTACTCAGGAGCCGAACGATCCTACGCCAGAGGTTGAACAAACACAGCCTTCGGGGGCGAGCCTTGGTCGTAAGAAGACTGGGAAGAGACAAAGCGGGGCTTCCCGACGCAACGACCCAGATCAGCCCAGGATCATCACACTTGATTCCCTGGGGGGGTCCCATTCCCCCGCTTGTAACTTCCTCAAGCAGTATCTGGTAGCGGAACTGAAGGACAAGAAGGGGGTCGAAATCTCCGCTCCCGGAGCTCTGGGCATGACGGCGAAAAGAATTCCTCTACAATCAAACTACTGCGATTGCGGGCTGTACCTCTTAGGGTATATCCAGGAGTTTCTCAAGGATCCCGACAGGTTTATCCGCAGCGTACTCCAGCAGGAAGACATACCCTGGAACCTTAATCCCTCGGATCTGCGGAATGACATCAGAGACGTCATATTTAAACTTCAGAGAGAACAACAAGAGAGGGAAGATGCGTACAAAGAAGAGAAGCGCCGAGCTGCGTTAGCGAGGAAAAACAAGTCCAGCAGGCCTTCGTCGAGTGAAGGAACCCAGGGTAATGAATCTTCTGCAAAACCGGGCCCGGAAGCGGAGACGAGTACGGCACAGAAAGTTGCGGAGAGCAGTCCTAGTCACGACGCAACGCCACAGGCTAAGGACGCGACACCCAGAAAGGTAGTCGATACGTCGGCAATGTTTCATGCTCATGGGCAGGGAAAAGATAGGTCGAATTCGCCCAAGGATGGTCCGGCCCCCGTGTCGGATAGCACAGAAGCGCCAAGAAATGTCGCGCAGAACATAACCTCGTCCATTCCTGAAGTCGGCGAGGGACAGTCACCGCCCTCACGAGGATCCAACGGCGACACGGCCGCTTCTTCGCCGCATGAAGCCAGGAAGGTGACGACTGATCCCACCAGGCGAGAGGATATGCTGTCTTCTAACACGGATAGCACGGAGAAAAACTTTCTCTCTCCCATCCAATCCTCTCCGGGACCTCCACCTCACAGACACACAGTCCCCCCCGAGCCGGGCAAAATTGTTAGTGCTGCGAAGAGCGATAATGGTCAAGATGTTTCAGTGGAAAAGAAATCTGAGAAGCATGGGATAGGAGTTTACCTGGACTCAGCTAGGCGACATCGCAAGACTCACCCCGAACTGCACCGTGATTCGCCACCGCACACTAGTCGATACTTCGCTGGGCGGCAGGATGGTGACACCAGGGCTCGCGCCAAGTGTAATCCTAAACCTGTGCAGACTAATGCTGTTGTGGAGCTGTCGGATTGATATGCAGTTTAGTTTATGCTGCTGACTGTCGGATATTTTTAACTGCGGGATGGTAGAAAAGGGCGGATGGTCCATACGAAGGCGGTGCGGAGGCACCTCATGCTCTCGAGAGACATGGCATGTAGCATGGAAACGGAGTTCGCGGTGCACTTTATTATTACTTACTGGCTTTGCGTTATACCCCCAGGTAGCCGGCTTTTATCAGGAGAACCGGAACCTGCAGAGGATGGATGCTGAATGACAGACGACCCTCTTCCACGTCAGCTCCGTGCTGCTGAACAAATTCATGAAGTGAACTTCCTTCGCACCAACCCGCTCTTTCTGACAATGGCCTGGGAGTCTCGGCCGCCGTGCCCGTGATTCGCTGGTGCCCCGTCACCACCGCACGCAACCATGCGCTTGTGCAACACGGGGAACATGCCATGCGCCTCTCCGGTGGCGGCGGCGGTAGTCCAACACCAGCGCAATGGCTGTCGGGCGGTTCCCGGGTAGCGTGGTTGAAAGAACCTGCCCCTTTCTATAGCGAGCGGGGATTACATCGCAGTACTTTGCTTATGGAGGACTCCCCTTGGGTTTATCAGATGCATGGATACATGGATCTGCACATACCTATCTACGTATACATATCTACGTGTTAACTAGTGATTGCTTACCTATGTTCGTCTCACCGGTTCGCAACCAATAGATACGGGGACTCCGTCCGCTTCTGCTGCGTGCGCGTCGCGGATGAATGGATACGCAGGCAGGCAGGTTGGCAGGCAGGTAGGCAGGCAGCTAGGTGGACAGGCAAGAATGACTAATGCCTCAGGGCTGAGTTTTCGTCCTATACCGGTCGGGAGGAAGGCCGGCCGGCCGGCCGTCCCTCACAGTGGGATTGATTCGCCAGGACCCGTGGTTGGTCGAATAGGGCATAAGCCTACCTAGGAAGGCAGCGGCCACCAGCTTGTAGACAAGCTGTACGTGGCACGGGCGTATATCGAGGGCTGCGATCGCAATAAGCCATCCCATCCTGTGTCTGTACCTACGGGCTCGAGCTGTCTGGTGGAATTGTTCGTGATACTATATCGAGGACGCGGTCCGCGCCCGGTAGATGTCGGGATCTACCGCTTGCTGATATACTGATTCATTACGAAAGGGGTCGAGGTCACCATCATCTGTAGGTAGTTCATTTACTGGAAGAAATCACCCCATGACCCCAGCCTTCTAGGCGCAAGTTCACCTCATTATATAGGCTTGGGTAAGTTGGAGGAGAACGTAGGCCCCCTTTGCTATATTGTTGATTGCCCCTTATAGTCATCAGGTGGGTATTTTTAGGTTCGGGGAAGCTTTGAAACTGCCGATGCGAGAAAGGAAGACCACTTGCGAGGAGGATCCAAAGACACTCTAGGTACGCACCACCTCCGCAGTGCTAAGTCTAAAGGAGTATCACCGTGGCTGGCGACTTCTTGGGCTTCGCGGGTGGTGTAAGCAGTCTGGCCTTCCGTTCGCTTATGAACTTCCGTCGCTTGTTGCGATATCCCCCAAGCCAGGTACCGCAAGCCTCACGATCACGCGCTTCCCGCAATGCATCCAGACCCAGGAGCAAGCCGAGATGTCTTGGCACCGCGACTTCGGGTCCCTCGAAATAGAGATGGTCATGATAAGCGGTCGCTCACGCGCATACCGGAGGGGCGGGACAACTCGGGCCGGATCATCACATTGCCTTGGCCAAGAACCGTGCCTACCGCTAAAAGGTCATATATAACTGTTGTGCAGATCGCCCCCCCCGTTGATTTTTACACCTTCTTGCTCTTGCTCTTAGTTCCCTCCTCCTTCTTCTGCTTCAGCGCCGGCAACGAGAAGGTTTCACTGGCGCCGCCGGCCATCCGCTTCCAGCGCCAGAGGTCGGTGTCGTCCTGGTTCCACGTGAGGGCGCCCACCCACGGCTGCACGTTGTAGTGCACCCGCAGCGTCACCTCGTCCGCCTCGGCAATCCGGCCTGAAGGGTGCGTGATCTGGTACTTGGGCTTCTGGTTCTTGAGCGAGAGTATACCCCTGTGCGCGCGAGACGCATGTCAGCCGGACTGGAACTCCCGTCATGATAACAATACCCGGACGGGAAGCGCAACCGGTCATTGTAGCGTAGCAGCAGCAGTAGGATAAGACGTGTAATGTAGCGTAGTGTAGAGGTTTGGGCTTTTCGATATTCTTTTCTTTTTGGCTTACCTGCTCGGGTCAATGCTCTTCCCCGCGGCGCTCTTGCGCAGCTTCTTCAGCGACGCCGGGCCCAGGTTGCTGAGGTGGTCTGCGCTCGGGCTCGTGATGATGCTGTCCCAGATGACGGCCTTGTTCGTCTGGTTCGCGCTTTTCTGATCCGGCCACTCGGCCGTCACGTAGACGAAGAGCTGCTTGGTGTTCCACGTGAACAGCGACGAGAGGTCCGCGTCGAGCGAGAACTTGATGATGGCGTACTCCTCCTTCTTGGTGCTGTAATAGTGCGGCCGACCCTTGACTCTGTTGTTTTCGCACGAGCATGTCAGTTCTCTTCAAGAAGGCACGCGCGCACGAGAGATGTCGACATCATGCGTAGGTAGTCGGTTGATACACTACGTACACTTGCACATTGGTCGGCTTGATCACCGCGCTGGGCGTCCGGGACGCCAGGAAGTCGGAGGCTGCGATGATGGCCCCGACTACGAAGGCGACCGTCGTGAAGAAGCCGAAGACGTTCTGTACCCGAGTAAGGGAGTTGTACATCTTGGCGGATAGGCGCAGGCAACTGAGGGGATTAAGCACCGACAGTCGGGATTTCCAATTTTGGGGGGGCTTTCTTAAATCGAAGTTACGACCATGTGCCTTGTAAGTAATGAACTCCGGTTGCTCCACGTTCGCCTCAAGTTGAATGGTTTCGTATCATGAGGGATAGAGGAACATCGGTAGGAGTAATGAGACTGAGGCCACGTTTGATAAGATGAAGCTCTGCTTATCGGACACTCCTTATCGATTTGGGGTTTGGGGGCTCTCTTGGCGCCACTTCAGAGCCATCATAGGGTACTACTGCCAAGTTAGAGAAGTACATAGCCGTCAATGTCGTCAAAGCCGCCAACATTTTCCCCGTTAATTTCTATGGTGGTGAATGGGCTAGAACTACGTAGTTATAATGTTAAAAAAAAGTAAGTAAAAACTATTGTCCTCAGGTAAAGGCGTGACAGATGGAGTACGCAACCCACCATAACCGCACTCCCATCTAATTCCCCCCTAACCACCATCCCTTATCCGCAACCGCCACCTGCTTCCTACTGCCCGTGCTACCTACCTAGGTGCCTACGATCCGTTGATAATACATCCCCTAGCCAATCATCGCATGTAGGTAGCCAACCACAAAGGGCTTAGGAGTCAAGGATGGTAAGGAGTAGAGGGCAGTATATTCGCACGAAGTCCTACCCGTTCTTCCTTAGACACGATTTACCTAGCAGAGCAAACTTCAAGGGAGCGAGGATATCTATTCGGTTTACTTTTGTCTAAGCTATAGTCGAGGCGATGACATCTTCGCTTATAGCCCTTGCGTCTTGACCCAGCTCCAACCATACTATGAGCAGAGAGTGTACGACTTAGGGCTAGGACCCTTTGGATAGACTAAAAATGCCCACGACTCTTCCACGCCAAGGTAAGTCCATGAAGTGATGAATTCATCGAGTTATACACGGGTCACTCTATGTACAGTACCCAATCGGTAGATTACACAGGTAGGCATTCCCTTTGAAAAGAGACACCTTGACGATACATTCGTAATCATGCCATAGGCGGCCACCAAATCCAGCGCTGCGCAGCAATGACCATTATGCAGCCGCCAAACCTCTAATATTGTTCATCCCTATTATACACATTTCGGCGCTGCCCTCGACTCGCTCCAGGGCCAATAGCCCACAGCCTGGTGGAACCTCTAGCCCCAACTCGTGGCCAACGTCGTCCAAGCCCGGCCAAGTCTATCATCATGAGATGGAAGGTGGAATTTCCGCAATTAAAGGCGTATCTGCGGAAACCGAGAGTAAGTGTAGTAAGACAAGGCATGAAAATGACCGAGCGTTTAGAGTCCGCCGGTCCCGAGGATGCCAGCGCCGACTAGATGAGCCAATGGCCGAACAGCTCGATGCAGGTTAACCGAGGTTGCATGCCGAAGCTTGGTAAGAGGGGAGCTTGTCTGCTAAGCAGAGGTTCATCCATGATGATCTAAGGGGCTATTTTAAGGGCCCTTAGAAGGGGATGTTAGGAGAGGCCTGAGGACCAAGGGCCTCTTGATGCTCTTGCAGCTCTTCGCCGCCGGCCTCTATGGTGATTCCAAGGCCGACCTTGGCAGATTGCTACGCACTAGGTCAGACACGCGAACGGACACAGACCGAAGATCAGAGGTTAACTCACGTTGTAGTGATCAACGTCAGCACAGAAGGACATCGTTACAGGTGGTGCCACTCGCTTCTCAAGGAGACAGCCCAGCTTGCCCTTGGTGTCGACCTGGGCCCGGAATGTCGACATGCGGAAGTCATATTTCACACCGACCGCGGTGACGCCTTCCTTTTGTAACCCTACCATGCCAGGTGCGACCTGCAGAGTCATATCGACACCGGCTTGCACCTTGTCGGATAGTCGTCGCCAGTAGGTGGCGTTCAGAGCACCCTGAGCATGCAGCTGAGCAGTCGCAATCCAATCGTCGGCCTTGTATCTTGCGGCGTAGGACATGGCGGACTCAGGGGGTTGGCTTAACGCGGCACGCTGCCAGACAGCCTCGACACCAAGAGCGAGCCTTCGAGTCACCGACTGGAGATGACTGAGGATGTAGATACCGGTAAAACCGCCCTCGATGTAGGAGGGGTTCAGCATCTTAAGAGAAGATGTGAAATCGTTACCGGTGTATTCGTGCTCGATAGACGCCATATCCGAAGCGCCTATTTGGAACTGGGACTTGGTGACGAGCGAAGGACTCCATCGGTAATTGAATCGCGTGGATAGCATGCCATCGTTGTCCATGCTTCCCTGCAAGAACACCTATTTTGCGATATACCTATGAGTATAACGACGGGATGGAAGAGCTCGCAGGCCTGTATAACCTACATTGTCGGTACCATAGAGGCCGGCGAAGGCATAAGGCTTCATCTGCTCGCCCAGAGCGAATTGGTGGGAGACCTGGAATAGAGGAGAGAGGCTGACAGCCTTTGTGAGGTCGGCCCTCAAGCCAGTGTGCATGTAGTTGGTCAGGGAAACCTCTCGTTGGACTTCCTTACTAATAGACTCGACGGTGCCGGGGTTCGGAAGGCCGAGCTGAGCTCGCCGGTCGGAAAAGGACCGGAATGCATCTGCGACGGCATTGGATATGGGGTTTGAGGTTACGAAGCCTAACGGCGCATCAAAGCTGGAAGACATTGTGACGGATGGGGGGGTGGTGATAATGGGCGCAACGAGGCCGATGACGTGAGGGCAGGCGAACGTAAAGACCAGCAACCCGGTGGCAGGCAAAGATTCGGATGGAAGATGCCGGTCCTTCAATTATGATAAAAATATTTGCGACTAAATTACTCACAGAGGAGGCCTGATTCCCTTGGAGTGAGGGTGCCAATTTGACGTCTCGCGTGACAAATGGATAAGTCAAACCTCATAAGGCGCCGTTGAAAAATCAAAATTTCTCTACGTCTACGTAGGGTCTATGGATGTATGTACTAGGTAGTTAATAATTTACGAAGTACCACCTCTACCCAAATTCGAGCTAGGTTGTACAAAGCTACTTAACCATCCAAGTTCTTCAATCCAATGTTCCTGGCCCTGCTGCAGTGGTTTCTACCGTGGGGTCAGACGGATTCCCACATGAGTTGGTTTCTTGATCCGTGCGGCTAGCCTCGCTATGTAAGTAGCCCAGCTCAGCAGCAGGTCGTTGACACAAAACTGGCGCAGTGTTCCGAATAAATTGGACGTTTCGCGCCCAGATCTAATACCAGAAAACGTATATAATAGATCAGAAAATATTATCTGAACAAACAGCATCATTTGGAACAGCCGTAAGCTGGCCCTATATATTTTTCTTTTAAAGTGAGAAGTTACTGCTTATATCGTTCTTGAACGGTCGTCCTGGAGGTGCGCCAATTTTTGTGTCGCCCACCTGAGCACCCACCTGAGCAGTTACCTATGTGTCAGTGTGGCTTATCGATATGTTACCTCCGAAGGGCCGGCCATCTTGAAGTTGTCGGGCAAAAGCCCGCAGGCTCCGCATTCGTCCATCAACCCGCGGGCCCCCAAGGTTTGCAACATTTGAGGGCTCATCATTGGCATGTAGTCCTGGCGTTACGTCAATAAGAATCAATTATTAGAAATAGGTACATAGGTTAAGGCCCATTTTTGCTGTGTCCTTGCATGCGTCTACCATAGGTCTCATAAAAACAGCCCTTATTATTGCTGGAAGTTCAGCTACTTAACTTAAATAGTTAACTCCGCATGAACGTTTTCATTTGTTGAAGGCGTTCATTACCCTTTCCGCAATATCATATGAAGCCTTCAGGCTAGCTGATGCTAACTGACAGGATGGATAGCTTCGGCTTTGCGTGCAATATTCATTCTTAAGAGTTCGTAATATGACTCGGTTGGATGTGACTTATTAATAAGAAAACTTTAACTCAGATAGACCATCCCGAACGCTGGAAATTTGTGGCTCTCTTCTTCCCTAACTCACCAATGTCCTATCGCATATGCCATCCTACCTCCCACTATTGCCCAGACCAAGAACTATATACGAACGTACCCTGCGTTAGTTATATCCAATAAGTTTGACCTTATATATATACACATATACATATATACTATATTCCGAGTAAGTGCTGCCAATACCATACACTTGTGCATGTGTTACATCCTGTCAGCAATCTGGCTGCACCTTCACCTGAACAAAGTTGCTGACATGCCAAGGTACAGAGAGTCTCCCACACTGTTTGGAGGACCGCCTTTCCCCATAACTGTCATTGCCAACTTGAATCATTTGCGGCAGTAGATAGGGGACTCGCTTGGTCTGCTCCCTGAATCCTCGTTGCTTCAGGCAAGGCTATTGCCGAGCGTTTGGGTTAGTCTGGCCGAACCCTGATAGCCTCTCATTATCTAGTTGTGACCTTCAGAACTCAAATCCAGAGCGCTGTCTGCCTCCTTGTGTTCTAGGTACACTAGCCCCCAGCGACTGCGCGCTCATCTTCGCTACCACATCCGTGGTTATTCCAGCCTTCTGGGAATCTGGTCTGGTTAACGCTCCTAGCTTGATTCGCCCCGTACTTTCCATACTCGGTTCGGTGGTGGATACCATAGAGAGTACTGTCGAATTTCCCGCAGGCTGCTCTTTCGCTCTGTTTAGCCCGGTGAAAAGGTCAGAAGAAAGCGCAACCAAAACGAGCCTTTGGTCGCCATGGATACGTTACTGTAAGTGAAACATTCTTCCTCGAATCCGTCTCGCCTGTTAGGTGCTTGTGTTAGATAGGAGACCTGGTTTGTGTCACTGGCCTTTGTTGTTCGAGCATCACCCTTTAACGCCTCCATTCGTTTCTGCTCGACTCCCAACTTTCAACCGGAATTACGAGCAGGTGACCAGTCAACTTTAGAAACCCTGAGTGTTTGGTGTTTTGGTATTTCAGCCCGGTCCATTTTCTCTCGAAACCATGCAGCGGCAAATACACATGGGCGATCTCCCCCACGATGAGAATCCTGACATTGGCGCTATCTGTCACGATGGGAGTCTTGATACTGACAATCCCAGTACCGCCGAAATCGCGGCTAATTCGCCCAGGTACCGGCGGAAGAGCAGCACTTTCATCGATGGCATCCACGATGTTTCCGAGGATGCGTATATGGCACCAGCCCAGTTATACAGTACCATGTCGGGAAGACTCTTCCATTCCGGTCGTATTGCGATTGTGATGGTCGGTCTACCTGCTCGAGGCAAAACGTGAGCTTCCCTGCGAGACGCCCAGATTCTCAATACCTGCTAAACAATTCAAAGTCACATCTCTGTCTCGATGGCTAGATACTTGCAGTGGTAGGTTGATGTGTTCACTTCGGACCCATGAGCCTCTTCTAACTGATTCAAGGCTAGGAGTAAAAACTCGGATATTCCACCTCGGGGACTATCGACGTGCCACTGTTGGTGGTGGGGGCGAGGTACCAGAGGACTATTTCTACCCTCACGCTTCTCCTTCATCTGTCATGTTGCGGCAGAAAATACTAAAGAAGTGCCGTGAGGATATATATGCGTGGCTCAATCACGAGAATGGCCAAGTCGCGATATATGACGCGGTTAACCCTACCGCCAGCGGCAGGCGTTCGCTCGCCAAGGAGTTCGCCAAACACGATGTCCAGGTGTGTTGCCTTTGCACCGTTGCGCAATCATCGTGGGCTGCTAACCGGTTGATAGACGCTGTTCCTCGAGTCGTACGTCGACGACGAGAAGCTTCTACGAGAAAATGCACGTAATGTCAAGATCGGCTCTCCAGATGTAAGATGATACTCCCCTTAAATCCCGGCGTATGACTAACTTCATTAGTTCGCCGACATGGATCCAGACGAGGCAGCTAGGCTGTACCTCAAGCGCATAGAGCGGAAAATCCCCGTGTTCGAGACCATGAACGAAAAGGAACTTAACTACATCAAGATGATCAACGCAGGGGAGAAGTTGTTTTATAACAACATCTCTTTCAACTATCTGTCGCACCGCATCGTTTTCTACCTGACCAACACCCACATCAAGTCCCGAGCTACCTTCTTCGTCCGCGCCGGCACTGCAACAGACGAGGAGAGTTACAAAGCGGATGCCCCTCTGTCCGAGGCCGGATGGAGTTATGCTAAATTGATGGCCGACACTCTGACCAAGCACCGCGAACAAGAGCGCGCCGAGTTGATCGCTCGGGGAGGCCCCGACATCCCGTTACGCCCACTTACCATATGGTGTTCCACACGGCTGCGTACACTGCAGACGGCTAATGCGTTCGAGGACTACGGGTACAAAGTTCGGCAGCGCAGCCAGATGTCGCAGATCAACCCGGGTGTGTGCGAGAAGCTCAGCGAACGCGCGATTCGTCGGCTATACCCTGAAGAGGTCGAGAAGCACGAGTTAGACCCATATCATCACCGTTACCCGCGGGCCGAATCCTACCACGATCTGGCCGTGCGCCTGGAGCCGATCATTCTCGAATTGGAGCGCGAGCAGAACGACCTACTGATCATCGCGCACGAGAGCGTATTGCGGGTGCTATATGCCTATCTGATGCACGTCGGCACAATGGAGATCCCGAAGCTCAAGTTCCCGCGCAACGAGATCATCGAGATCATTCCCGCCGCCTACCAGAACGAGGCCAAGCGCATCCATATCCCCGGTCTCGACCCGCGGATGGTGCCCGGCTCGCCCGAGGACATCCGGATCCCCGTCCCGAGCGGTGGAAGCGACCCGCCCTCGTTTCCCGGAGGCGGACTCAGCTCGCCGGCGGAACCTGTGATTGTAGTCGATAAGCCGCCCGAGAGGGTTGTCAATACCTCGGCTGACGCCGTCAAGGACAAGTTAGGAGATGAAGACTAGACCAGGTCTATGGCGTAGAAGGGGGCTACTAGGGAAAAAGAGTAGAATTATTGAGAGTTTATCAAGCATAGAGCTAGACTTATTTGTAGAGTAGGAAGACTATATCTATCTGCATTGTTCTGTGGGGGCAATGCGACATAGATGTCGCTTGTGAATAGACAACTTGCGAGCCGGACCCTGACATGGTTCCTCTCTCGGTGTGCTAGGATACAGCTCCAACGAACAAGATCAGATCCAAGTGCTTTACAACACAATACAGGGTTTCGGGCAAGCAAACAGTGGACATTCAATTACTATCCCCAGCTATCAAGCGAATTATATAAGACATGATTAAGTTATACATCGCATCACACTGCCCGCATTAGCTGTATAAGTACTGAAGTAGTTAGAGTTGGCCTATTGAGGGACAGATGACGTCTTCACAGCATCATTCCCACAACAAAGTCGGGAAAGCGAGACGCATGTGGGAGCTCAGTTTCGTCATAATCTTGAAGTGACTTTTTCAGCTCTTACTACTTTTCACTCTATGAGATTCCATTAGCAAGCATTCCTGTGCTCTTCTTGAACATATCACATACTCTTCTTCTTCTACACCTATTATTCACCTGCCTAGTACCTACTACTCACCTGCGTATTGATTAACTCATCTACCTAATAATTACGGCGCACGATACAGCAGCAATGGCGAACCAAGAGGCGCCCAACTCTCCGCCGCCATCCTACCAGGAAGCCACAGGCGGCAGCGCAACAACAAGACCATCCGCAGCCGCGCCCTCGTCGTCGTCTTCGCGGAACAACCGCCGGCAGCCCCGCTTCAGACCCGGGGAGCGTAACGGCATCCCGCCGGACCGCCGCCGCAGCATCGAAGACGAGTGCCGCCCGTTGCCCGAGGGCTGGGTGCGCCGCTTCGACCCGGACACGCAGCACCAGTTCTTCGTGGACACGCGCGCCGACCCGCCGCGCTCCATCTGGACCCACCCCCTCGACGACCGGGACTACCTCGCCTCGCTGTCCCCCGCCGAGCGCGCGCGCGCCGAGGAGGAGGACGGCCGCTGGTTCCAGCACCACTTCGGCGGGGAGAGCGACGACGAGGGCGGTGGCGGCGGCATCAGGAGGAGGTTCACCGGAGACGATATCATGGCCGAGACCACGGACTCCGACTCCGACTCCGACGACCACCACCATCAGCAACGGCATCAGGGAGCAGCGGGGGCGCCATCTAGCGCGAAGCCGACAGCGCAGGCGAAGAGCGAGGGGGGTTTCGGCCGCAGACTGAAAGACAAGCTCACGGGGACGACGCACGAGCAGCGGGAGGCGGCGCGGAGGAAGCGCGAGGAGGAGGAGCGCGAGCTGTACCGACAGCACATGGCCTTCCGCGGGGGACTCTTGGCAGCGGTACGTCTATATCGTGATCCCCCGTCCCTAGTCTCCTGCCCCAATCTAACGCACCCAGATCCGCGACGACCGCCCCCAGCTCCTGGGCCACGACACCTCGGGGCGCCCCGTCTACCTCGAGCCCCCCGGGTCGGGCTACGCCGGCGTCTCGGGCGTCACGAGGCTGAGCCCGCGCGTAACCGAAGTCCACTACCGCCCGGGCGCCGGTCCGCTGCCGGATGAGCTGGCGCGCGGCGCCCGGTTCGTGCGACCTGAGGGCTACGCCGGTCCCGGTCTCGCTCCCGCCTTCCCGGCGGGCGGCATGATATACCCTGGCGGGGCTACTCGGTACTACGGCCGACCCATGGGCCCGTATACGCGGCGCTACGGCATGGGCTACGGTGGAGGGATGGGATTCCCCTTTGTGAGTATCTTCGCCTTTTCCCCCTTGATCTCATACCTGTTCGTATTGCCGGTTGCTGCTTAATTGCATCGACATAATTCACCTTTTGTATGCGTGTCTGGAGTTTGCTGCCTTCTCCGATGTGGTGGGGCCCCACATTAAGGGGTAAAGCTGGCGTTGGGGTCAGCTCTCTTCACACTTGCTCCTCGACCTCGAAAGGAAGCGTCTGAGGCGAAAAGCTACTAACTCTGGGGATTCGGTCTAGATGGCTCCGCTCTTCGGTGGCATGATGCTAGGTGGCTTAATGTTCTGAGAAAGGATGGACGTGGCGAGACAGCACGGATAAATTGAATACGACACTACCCCATATCGCAGTAATAGACGAATGGATCTTCTGGCTTGCCGTGCCCCGAAAATGCATGATGCTTGGTATTGCCGCTGTCCATCATATGCTCCATTGTACATTACGTATTGTCCTAAACCGGGTACTCCGTGTTTATGCAACCGTACCAGTCGATCAATCAATCACCTTCCTGCGCCTGAGGATAGCCTACCGTGGGGACCTCGTACCGCTCCGAAATCAACGAGGCATCGCTCGATTGCGACAACCTCCTGTACCGCCGCCGCCGCCGCCGATGCCTACTCACTCTGGGTATCTTGTTCCCTTTTGATGCACCAACCCTAGAACCGCAATAGAAACTAATCCAGGAACAGAAGCAGCAATACTACTGCACGACGCATTCCCGCTCCGGCAGGCCCTTGCCGCCGTCCTTCCCCTCCCCCTTGTTCTTGAACTTCCCGCGTTTACTGTGGCTCGTCGTCGTCGTCGTGACCTCCTTCTCCTTCTCGACGGACCCCGCGGGGCCGATGACCTCGTAGTCGTCGTCCGTGTCCACGTTGGCCGAGTCCCGGGACTCGACCCGCAGCGGCTCCTTGCTCGTCTTCACGAGACCGCCCAGTCTCGACATGGTCAGACTGATGCGACCCTCGCCTCCCTGGCTCTGCGGCCGGCTCTTGTTGCCGTTCCTGAATTTGGAGGCGGCACGGCTCAACCTCTGCGTCGTGGACTCTTCCCCTGCTGGCAACAGAGCCGGGGAATTGTTGGGGCTGGTCTCGGCGAAGGCGGCGCTGTCTCGACGGGATACGCTGAGGAACCCTTCCTCGTCTGCGAAGCTGCGCCTCGATGGCAGCTCCAGCTCCGACGAGAAACGAACGCTGGCATTGGTTGACGCCAACGTGCTCAGGTTCTCAAAGGTGCTACTAGCTTGCCGAGACACCGATGGCCGATCCTGGCTATATCCTGACGTCTCGGAAAATGTGACGTTTAGAGTCGTATCATCATACGATGGCGGTTTCGTTTCTGAGCCATCAGCTGAACTAGCGGCTACTTCGATAACTGGGACGATCTGGTAGAAAAGCAAGTAGGGCATCTCCTCCCTCAGAGATTTCTTGATATCGTCAACCGGGGCCACGCGTTGATCTATGTCGAGATCATCGAACTTGACCCACTGCGCTTCTTCGTAGTCTGGTGGAGGATCGCTGTCGTGTCGCCGGTTGTCGGTCAGCAACTTGGGGGCGACCCGACAGAACGCGATATAATGGCCTGAGTGTAGAGACTCTCCCCGGTGGCAGACGACAGACTGCAGCACGAGTTTATATTCTGCGCTGAGCTCGTTTTCTTCTGCCTGTCGTTCATCCGCGATGAAGTGTGGGAGCCTCAGACTATCAGGTATGTCGATGAACGTGTTCTGACGCTTAGCGTTGCCATATTCATCTACCATGTAGCGTTTGAGGCAGATACCGACCACCGGTCGCTGGCTAAAATGGCGTGCCACTTCCAAATTGCTCTGCGGTTCCTTGTTTGCCGGCGAATGCCACGCTATAACGGCGGTAAGCTACGGATGACAGAACGTACGGTAATAAAATAGAGAACTCACGTATCAACTTGAAGAATTGCCAGGCGGGGATGGTTACGGCTTTGACGACCGAAGCTCGCTTTTTGGTCCGTTGGAAGAGACTGGCAGCATCTGACTCTGCGGGCTTGCCTCGCTCATCTAGAACGACTCGCTGGATAATGCTTTCCGTCCGGGCTCGATGTGGTCGCATGGCGATCTGTGAACTAGTCCCTTGGGTATCGGATGCCATTGTCCACCTTCTCTCAAGTTGTGGTAATTCCGGATTCTCGTCCGACTGTGGTGGTATATTTTCTTGACCGTCCTTCCCGCTACCACATCCCATCGTCGTTTTGGGGGTCGTCGGTGTGTCGACGGGCAACGGGGATGACACTATATCGGGTCGGTCCCCTGTTTTCTTCTCGTCTAGACTATCCCTCAACACATCGACCCGAGAGTTGAAATACTCTTCTAGACAATCTTCCAATTTCACCCCTTTCCCTTCCGTATCGGTGGGCACTCCTAGGTTCAAGAGCCTCTCGTACACGACCTTGTGGTCTGCGTCGTCTTTTTTGCCGTGGTGAAACAAATCGACTTTAAGGGTAAGGAGAGGAAGTTGCAACGTCTCCGTGATGAATGCGAAAGCTTCTGAAGTATCCTGTTGTTCCAGTTCCTGGGCCTCTCTCCATCCGCAGGCAGCTAGAGAGTCTTGGATATACTGGGTCTGGGAATTCAACGTTAGCCTCCCTGCAGAAGCGCAGAGTTGTTATATATGTGAATTATTTACCATGTCGGTTTCGATCAACTTTCCGCTCCTCAACATGTTTACCCAGAGTCGCAACAACGCAGCTAGCCTTCTAGGCGCTTCATCCAGAGACTCGTCCTTTAACATGCACTCGAAGGACTCGAGCTTGGCGAACATGGCGAATAGTAAGGCGTCTAGGTAGCACGTCACGGCGCCTCGATTTTCCGCGCCAAGCATGTGTACATTTGGATCGTAAGGGAGCAGTGTGCCAGCGAAGGACCTTTGTTGTATTACAAGTAGTTCAATGGCTTTGTCGATGTCACCGGCCGCATATTTGGTATTCAGAACATATTGTATATGCTCGTCCTTTAGATTTATGAGTTCCAAGCCGGCAGCTCTGCGTTTGATCTCGGCGATCTATTAGAGTTAGCGTGCTTCTCATATCAAATCGTCGGAACCGGGATGTGCAGCCCTCAAGGCACCGGGTCTTCCCTACTATGCCCGACCAACGGCCGTGCGGTGTGCAAATGGAGAATGTTAGGACGAACCGTCTGAGCTTCCTTCTCGTGTTTCGTCTCCCCGTTGGCAGCGCGCCTCGCCCCATCGAATCTGAATACAGCGAAGAAGGTCTCGGCGGACAAAGGTCGATGCTTTTCGGTGGCGCGAGGGTTAGATTAGTCCCAGAGCAGAGAGAGAAACAGCAAGGTTATACCCTTACCTTGTGAGTGGTGCCGTCCGAGGACCTGTTCTGATGGTTGCCATTCTTGTCGCGACGGCTCAGGAACTTCTTAGGCAGCCCTCCGCGTTTCATCGTCCAAGCTGACTGGCCGATCTGAGTATAGATGCAAAGTACGTTACGTCTCGGTCTTTCTTATAGGGGGTGCCGTAAGGACGCTGGAAGGAAATGACCTCGAAGAATCGCAATCTCCGGGTTAGTTGGTGCTAAGGGTTGGGGATGCTATAACGGATAGTGGCTTGCATGATCTTCAGGTTGACATGCACTACCTAGAACGCTGGGACGACGAGTGGTGAGGTACGGGATTGTCGAAAGCTCAAACTCAAAGGCGCGGCAGTGATTGACGTAAGTAGTAGTAACCTAATAGTCAACCTGAAGTAAGAATGGTGATGATTACAAATTTATTGGCGGAATATATTGGTCTGGGTTCTGGAAAACAAACAACTTGGCAATGCTAATAGCTTGGATGAATGGCTGAATGATGAACGAGGGGTCCGATATCTGATGGACGATAGTCGTGTAACGGTAGGTGGGTTGGTTCGCCGTTAAGGTGTGTACAAGGTAACGCTAGGTACTGCTAACCACCCCCACGACCAGCCCACCATATTGCTGATCCAGGCCACTGATCCACTCACGAGGTACCTATCCCGTAACTAAGCTGCTAACGTCCTGTCGATACCTACATACATCGGTAGCCTGTATACATATAGTGTCGCCTTGGCTTTTCTCCGGGAGCGGTTGCTGTTGCGAGGCCGCCAAAGATCGAGATATTTCGGTGCCTACAAGGTACGTATTTGGATAAAGTCTCATGCCCCGTCAACCTTACCATCCTGACTTTTAGCCATATGTTGATACTATAGTATATCGTACTCCTCATCCCTCTTCTTGCATAACCAGAGGCTACCTAGGTAGCCAGTAGACTCCTACATCGATGTCCCCTTTGGAGGTTATGACGAGTGTTGCCATGCGTGTCGAAGCATCTGCCTTAAGGCAGCTCGTCACATATATGAGGAGATTGTCTGAGTATTCGAGTGCCGGTTAGCCGGTCCGTACATGCAGTCGGCCATTCGCGCAACTGACCAAACTCCCGGGCTGAATCTTCCTGGATAATTACTATCCTGGAGTGACGAACTCCATAGCCAAAAGATGCTAACGTTCTCCTGCTTGCGAACCTTATGTATGATGCATGGCAAGTCGTGATGTCTCAAAGACCTCGGCGACTTCCAAGTCCGCTCGTATCGCTCGGTGCTAGGACATACATGTAGGACTGACTTGAACGGGGTTCCGTGGTAATATCAATATGCTAGATAGTAACTCTTCACTGCAGCCTGCCGTAAACTTCACAATTGCGCCGCATTACTAGTTGCCCAACCGTCGTTGCTCCCCTTTCGAGGCAAACGAGGATTATGCATAAGTTTCGCAACCGACTATCGGTAACTGGACTTCTGATACTGAGGCACCCTCCGTACTTTTGCTGACACGTAGGGTAGGTACCTGGACATGCTTGATGTGCCGGATGTGCCCCTCGATTGGACCGAAATCCTGCAGCCTTGAGAGACAGGCAGATCGATGCTGGTGGCGTCAGAAGACATACGATCGTGACTTAACGCCACAAGACGGGAAGATGGGCGCGGGCAAGTAGCTGCGGGGTGATGTTCCGGCGCTATTTTTAAGACTACATACAAGAGGAGCCTGACAGGGGTTAAAGAACCAGCCATTTGGTTCGTTTGGCAAGCGCGAAACGCCACGACCACAGCCTGGGGACGAGGATCCCGGGTCATTACCTACATAATGTATATACATGTACTGTAGGTACCCGAGTAGACTGAGATTAGATAAGATAATCGGCGGAGGGAATTACACAAATGCCGACCCTGAAATTTCCCAGCAATGGTACCTCTTCCGGTATGATAGGTTCGGCGCGCGAACGCCGGTGAAGGGATAAGAACCGCGATCTGCAGCTGCTGGAATTGGTTTCGAGCGCCTCCTAGCTTTTCGCAATGGCGTCTCTGCGAGAAGTTCCCCGAGCTGGACGCCAATTGTTCAACGCGGCATCGCACTGGAAGCCGTGCCGCTCGGGCTTCCGAAGATGCGCCTCAACGGAAGCGGCCCCTCCTGTGCCCGACATCGAGACGGAATCCGGTCTCACGGGCCCTATCGTCACGAGGGAGGATGTCCCCCTCGTTGACCCTCGGAAGCGGGCAAGTCGGAGAAACCAGGAGCTTCCTCACGAAAGGTGAAGAGAAGACAAGACTCGCCGGCGTCGCTATAGCAGTGGCATGACTAACATCACCACTACAGATATCGATACCACCCCCCGAAGTACTACAGAGGACCTCTACATCCGGTTCAGCCTCCGCCTTCGTCGGACCCCGTAGCGCGTAACTTCGTGCCCGGGCCCTTCAACCTTCCCCGGCTCAAGCAGACATACCACTCGATGATCGCGCCCGACCTCATGACGCTCACCTACCAGCACACCCCCCCCGGAACGCCCGATAAGCCGGAACGGGTACGGTTAAGAGAATGGGACGACTCTTCGCCGTACATGAAGAACCGGCCGAAGCGTGGTCCCCGAGGTCACGACGTCCTTTTCCCCATGGAGCCGGAGATCACCTGGCGCAACATCCCGGAGATCCGAGCCGTGCATATAGCGGTGTTCACTCCGCAGGCGAAGAAGAACCCCGATCATCTCATCGTCGCGAGGTCCGTGCTGCAAAGCATCACGGGGGTCCGGCCGGAGATTACGAAGTCCCATAAGAGTGTCGCCCAGTGGGGCATCGTGAAGGGCGATCGAACCGGCGCCAAGGTCTCCGTTCACGGGAACCAGGCGTACGAGTTCATAGACAAGGTGGTTCAGCTGGTGTTCCCGAAAATCAAGGAGTGGAAGGGCGTCGAGGGTGAGTAGATCTATGCTCCTGTAATGATTTCAGGGTACTGATGAGAAATCTAGGGACAACGGGAGACGGCACTGGAAACATTGGCTGGGGTTTCCAGCCTCAGGATGTCATGCACTTCCCCGAAGTCGAGGCCAACTACTCGGTGAGTTCTCTCGTAGGCTACGCGACCAAGTATCACCCGTTGCTGACAAGTTTCCATAGCTGTACCCATCTAAGATGATACCCGGTTGCCGCATTATCCTCGAAACGACAGCAAAGTCTGATAGGCACGCTAGACTTCTGTGTTCGTCGATAGGCATTCCGTTCTATGGGAAGTTGGTAGATTAGCGCAAGCACCGCTCGTCCGGGATGATATATGTACAATCTCTGTCACAGTAGCGTGGAATACACCTGTACCATACGTGCGATCATAAAAGCCGTTCTATTTCATTCGTCATACGATCGTGGATATGGAGAACGTGACAAAGCCTCCTTACCAGCCCACCATTTCGACCAGAGATGCCCATTCCCCCAACGCCAGTCATGCAACCAATTCTGTCCAACCAACATCCCAGCCTATACGACTTTTTACGCGCTCATTACCTTCTCTTTTAGATTGTCTATCACATCGTTGATAGCGTCCATGTCCGTGGCATCGATGTTCTCCACCTGCTCGCCCTTCTTCCGCAGCTCGTTCGTGCAGACGTCCATGGCGGGCTGGTAATTCCTCACGGCGCAACTAAGCGCGTAGACGGCCTTCCTCCTAACGTCCTTGTCCTCCTCGATCTGGGTCCCCGTAGCGGTCTCGGCATCTCCATTTACAGCCGCCGCGGCATTACCCCCCTCCTGCTGTTTCTGCTGGCCCTCCTCGCCGGCCGGAGCCTCCTCCTCCTCGGCGGGCGCAGGCGCCCGCTCGCCGAGCGCCATGGCGACTAGCTTCTCGACGCCACCGAGGGCCACGAGGCGCTCCTGGCAGGGCGCGTTGTTCTGCACGGCGGTGGCGACGCACCAGACGGCCATGAGGCGGACCCTCGCCTCGCCGTGGGCCAGTAGTCCCAAAAGTGGCGTCCAGAGACCCAGCTTTGACAGCAGGTTCGCGTTGTCCAGCGACTCGACCAGCTGCTCGAGGTTGTCCAGCGCCGTCAGCCGCGACTCCAGCGTTATCTCCGGGTCCCGCGACGTCGCGTGCGCCACCGCCGCCTGCATCAGCTCCGCGTCCGAGGGCCCGCCGAAGAGCTGCGCTAGCAGCTCCGGGTCGACGTTCCGCGGCGTCGCTCCCGTCGAAGTCGGCTGTTGTTGCGCGGCTGCGCCGTCGGTGTTGGCCGCCGAGTCGGGCGACGGGTTGGATTGGGGGGTGGTGGAGTTCTCAATGCTCCATTTGAGAAGCTCGTTAAGGCTCTTGTTTTGTGCCATTGTCGGCAATATGTTGTTTGCGTTTCTGCTGGTAAGGATGATGTGCTCTAGATGCTTGCCCCTCGTAAGATATTGATTGGCACAGTGTTGAAGTCCTTCGTATGATGCAATTTGCTGCCGGCAAACCAGTGTAAAGATTTCCAGATCGGAATCTTAGAACTAGATAATCTCCGACTCGTATTTGAGTTCAGCGATAACTGCTAATCCTTTGACGATGCTGCGACTTCGAATTCAGTATGTCACCCATCACTTAAGAATTCTTAAGAATGTCCCTGAATGTTCGCGAAATGTTAACTAGGATAAGAGTGCGATAAGCCTCTTTGGGACTAGCTTGCTATGATGTGCGTTCATCACGTCAGAAAATAAATACAGGATTCTTTCACATGGCAAGAACGATGGTACTTGTGCAGTGCTTCTTTCTAATCGTCCCTAATTCGCCTTCGAAAACGGAAATTCATGTTTGAATCTCGATCCAAGACTGAGGACTGTCAGGAAATTATAAACCCCTATTTGTCAGCCGCGATGTCGGGTCGAACTTGAAATGTCATTAAGGGAATAGGGGGAGCTGCCCCACTACTGCCCCTCATCCCCCGCCTTCATAGCTGAAAGAGAAATTGTCTTGCAAGGGGGGTGCGGGCGGTGAGAGTCCACCACCCACATTGGCTATATAACTGCAAGGCGACAAGATGACATTGCCCGAGGCCTAATATTTGTACGACTCATTATGGCTACGCTACGACCTCTTCGGATATCGGATTTATTGGGCATGGCCCGGCTCTGGATGTCAAAAGGTGGGTTTTAGCGGCAGCTCTTTCACGCGCACCAGACTCCGTACGGACTCGGGTCAAATCTGGATACAGCTCGTCCTTTTCGTACTGTGTGAAGCATCACGTAACGGGCTTCATATCAGAATCGCAATCAACAAGTCGGAACGCTAAACCCTGGCAGAGTAGCGGACAGATAAATAACTTTGCCCCTGCATACGCAACCCGCCTGCCCGCTCCCCTAGTCAGTGAGAGAACCTAAAGAGTCAATACCGCTTGGCATCAAACTTTGACGGAAGTATTGCTGGACAGAATCCGTCTAGAATACCTATATACGTGTAATAGTGTTGAAATACGTAATCATGCATCTTCACCAGCCACAGCCGGACGTATTGAGCCTTGGTTTCTACTGTAAATCGACGGACCTCACCCAGGCTTCGATACTTACAGTGTAAAACGGCGGCTTGGCATGACCTGCTTCCACCTGATAAGACAGCAGGCAGACAAGTAATAGCTATGTATGTAGTGAGTGATGCTGTACTTTTGCTGATGGGGGGACTTGGAGGCAGAAACATATAGGAGGATGACGAATGAAGGGTACGTGTTCTACGGGTATGATGAATATAATCACTTCTAGGTAACAATTTTACTGCCTACCAGCGAGCTTTCAGGGTGTTGTTGGGTAGAGCTTCAGTGATCTCGGTGTTGGTTTCCAGAGGCAGAGCTTGGAAGGTACAAGCATGGCGCCAGGTGCGAGGTGCAACATTTTCCACTTCGACTATTTCGGGCTACCTGGTCTGAATTTCTACTGTACCAGCAGGGCGAGAGCCTGGGCCGAAGTTCCCAGGACCTTATTGACTTGGTCCCGTCCCCGCCAACCTGCCAATTCCAAGTAGGCCCCCATTTTGTGTGCTAATACAAAAAGAGGGCCACCCACATGCCTCTGCCACCTGCCTGCACTCGATTATTCAATATTCACCTGGGCAGATCACCAATTCAGCCACTCCTACCACCCACCGCCTTCTTTTGAATTGTAGGCTAGAGCGTACTTAGTACTTTGCTACCCACAAAGCACAGACTTGAGGCCCCGACTCCTCTCTCCCTCACCCCTTCAACCCAACTTGAAAGAAACGTCGCCTCCGACTTTCTAAAAACCACAACCACCTCTTCCTCGGAATCTTCGTAACATCTCCCTGCGAAGCAACAAAAACCCATCCTCTCCTTTGTCCACTCGGCCAGGGCATCGCGTAAACCATCATTATAATTCTTTTCTATCTTCCCCCTTTTGATAATAGTTATCTTTCGCCAGCGTCATAATCCGACATCATGGAAGGTATGCCAGCTTCGGCCTTGTTCTCCCACGTCACTTTCTCTTCCACGCCCGAGAGTTGAACTCTCCTCCTCGCTTCATGGATATCGACTAACGTGATTTTTCATCACAGAGGAAGTCGCAGCTCTCGTTATCGACAATGGGTAAGCCCTCTGTTCCCCCATTCCGCCAGTCTGGAGGCGCATCTCTTCGAACCTCGCAAGGGGATAGATACCATATTGTTCTCGGGCGAGGCGTGATCTAAAACACCCATCCGCCGTGATACGCTCCTTTGAAATGAAACTAATTCCTGTCCAGTTCGGGTATGTGCAAGGCCGGTTTCGCCGGTGACGATGCTCCCCGAGCTGTCTTCCCGTCCATTGTCGGCCGTCCCCGTCATCATGGGTAAGTCGACGCTTACAGACCGCTATCTACAGCCCTATGGGTTCTGACGAGTGTTCAGTATCATGATTGGTATGGGCCAGAAGGACTCGTACGTCGGTGATGAGGCACAGTCGAAGCGTGGTATCCTGACTCTGCGATACCCCATCGAGCACGGTGTCGTCACCAACTGGGATGACATGGAGAAGATCTGGCACCACACATTCTACAACGAGCTGCGTGTTGCACCTGAGGAGCATCCCGTCCTGCTCACCGAGGCCCCCATCAACCCCAAGTCCAACCGTGAGAAGATGACCCAGATCGTCTTCGAGACCTTCAATGCCCCCGCCTTCTACGTCTCCATCCAGGCCGTCCTGTCCCTGTACGCCTCTGGTCGTACCACCGGTATCGTGCTCGACTCTGGTGATGGTGTCACCCACGTCGTCCCCATCTACGAGGGTTTCGCTCTCCCTCACGCCATTGCCCGTGTCGACATGGCCGGTCGTGACCTGACTGACTACCTGATGAAGATCCTGGCCGAGCGTGGCTACACCTTCTCCACCACCGCCGAGCGAGAAATCGTCCGTGATATCAAGGAGAAGCTCTGCTACGTCGCCCTCGATTTCGAGCAGGAGATCCAGACCGCCGCCCAGAGCTCCAGCCTGGAGAAGTCCTACGAGCTTCCCGACGGTCAGGTCATCACCATCGGCAACGAGCGATTCCGTGCCCCCGAGGCTCTGTTCCAGCCTTCTGTCTTGGGTCTTGAGAGCGGCGGTATCCACGTTACCACCTTCAACTCCGTCATGAAGTGCGACGTCGACGTCCGAAAGGACCTCTACGGCAACATTGTCATGGTACGTCCAAGCTCGAGTGTGATGTTCCCATAAATACCCATTTACTAACGCGATGCTTGTAGTCTGGCGGCACTACCATGTATCCTGGTCTCTCCGACCGTATGCAGAAGGAGATCACTGCCTTGGCCCCGTCCTCGATGAAGGTCAAGATCATTGCTCCTCCCGAGCGGAAGTACTCCGTCTGGATTGGTGGTTCCATCTTGGCCTCTCTGTCTACCTTCCAGCAAATGTGGATCTCGAAGCAGGAGTACGACGAGAGCGGTCCTTCCATCGTCCACCGCAAGTGCTTCTAAGTTTGGCCTGTCGATAGTGTCGCGTTTGAGGACTCTAGTCAGTCTAATAGCGGGCACGCAACTTCTGCGACGCCATGTACTGTCCCACCTTTGACGAGTTCACAATGGATCCGCGAGATTCTGACCGACGCAGAATTCCCGCCGTTGCGAGCGGATCGACGTGGTTTCAATATCTATGAAAAAGTTCTAGTAATGGTCAAGAGCAGGGAGTTTCTGTAACTTCAAGAAATGGACGCCATGGGTTGCTCCTCTTCGGCGAGGCAACTCGTGCACGGGAAGGCGTAGACAATTGTAGTCGAGGTAGACCTATACTACTTTTTTTTTCCGTTACTACTCGAGTCTGCGTGAAACTTCGTATCCACATCTGGGCCCTCGACTTATCCATGCATGTATTGATAATACGAACTACCGGTTCACTCGTGAGATATACCGGGTTATGCTCTCTGTGGATGGTTCTTTGCGACTCTGCAGTAAAGTGAACATCGAGGCCGGTATCAGCGCCAGTCCAGCTTGCCGTAATATCGAAGTTAGAGAGCATGCTAGCTCAAGCTGTTGATGGATTTATTGGCGGTGTAGGAAGAGCGTTGGTGGCAGAGTTACCCTTTCAATTGTTACCTAGCGGCTCTGCTCTTCCTCCCTAACCCCGTCGCAACTATCTACCGTCACTTCTTTCTGTCGTTCTTCCGCCGGGCCCTTCGGCACTCCCTGCATCTTCGTCGTTTCCATTACAAGTATCCTCCTCCCCCCCTCTTCTTCAACCCATCGCTCCTCCTGCCTGCCCTTGCCCTCGACCTCGACCTCGCCCTCCTCGTCCTCCTGCCCCTCCTGCCCCTCCTCAGCCTCGTCTTCGTGCCGCTCTCCGGCTAACCGGCGGTACTTCCGCCGGCTCTTCTTGGCAGAGCTCGCCTTCTTCCTGCGCCGGACGTCGCCCACGACGGCCGACCGGCTCTCGCCGCCGCGCGCCAGGTCGTCGAGCCGGTCCGCCAGCAGCTGCCGTGCGATGGTCCGGTTCTGGCTCCGCGACCGCGTCGCCTGCGCCTTCACCACTATGCCCGTCGGGACGTGCTTCAGCTGCACCGCGCTGTTGGTCTTGTTCTGTTTTTTTTCGCCCCCGGGGAGGGAGGTTGGGTTAGTTTTGTGTGTGTCTGTGACTGTCTTTGGACGTGCGTGGGTGGGTGTGGGTGTGGAAGAGGCGGACGGGATGGACGGATGTAGGGCACAAGACGCAATGCAACGCAAGGCGACGTACGATCTTCTGCCCCCCGGGCCCGCTGCCCTTGAGGAAGGACTCCTCGATCTCCGACTCGGGCGGCGGCTTGGGGCGCGGCGGGAAGTTCCGGTGCTTCTGCAGGGCTGCGGTGCCGGAAAAGGATCGTCGTCGGACGGAGGGCGAGCGCCCGGCGAACGGGGGTAGTAGGCCGGGGAGTGGCGCAGACGGTCTCACCGGCCGCCGGGCATCGCGTACGGGACCATAGTGGCAGGGGGAGCCGCCGTGCGGAGCGGTGGTTATCGTTGTCAGACGACGGAGACTGCTCGGCAGCCACCGCCTCGTCACCGCCGCCGCCGCCGTAGCTGTTGTCATGGTCCTTCCTCGTCGCGGTGTTCGATGCTTGGGGAAGTGCGCATGTCTGTCTATCCCGGCAGGGGAAGTGGGCGGGCTAGTTTAGAGTACAGTAGTAGTAGCCGTTAAGCCATAGCGAAGGAGGCACATGCAAAGCAACTGGTTGACAACCCACGCCTAAATTCAAAAGAGAAGAAAAAAGGAAGGAAAGATCCTAATTTATCTATGTAATTAGATAGCTAGCGACCTCAACAACATCAGCTCTTCGAATCCGATATCGATGTGAGACTCCGTGCCAGCCCTTACAAGCTGGGCGTGTTGCACAACCGCTACAGGCAGTTACAGAGTGCACAGGCCAGGCGTCTATACTGGTGTCAGATGCGATCCGGGGTCCAGTTCGGAGGGAGTAGAGAAAAGCTCCGGGGGAGAAGAACGAAAATGGCGCAGCAACTTACCTCAGCTAGCTCAGGCCTCTGCTGGCTCGTTTCCAATTCTTTTTTAACGTACTGTTATATCACGCTAAAGATTAACCAATCAAATCCTATATTCCCGTAACGAGGCAGCGAGGCCTGAGTGTTAGTTTCAAAAAATGGATCTCGTTCTCGGCATCGCTACCAAAATTATCAACTTTTTTATAATTTTTAAATAATCCAAAGATTTAAAGTTACGCAACCAAATTAAGCCCGATAAGTATATAACTTTATTTACGTATCGAATAAAAGCTAATATATATATAAATTTTTTCAACTTTTTTCGACGGCAATTGCAGCCAATATAGCCAAGTTTAGGTCTGGGAAATGGGCGATCGCAACGTTCTTATAGCTGCGACAGCATAACCATCGGTTTCGTCATTATGCACCGGGCTTCCTTAATATATTTTGCCTCACTAAAATCAGTCCCTATTTTTGAGGTTGGGGCTGCGCCTACAGCGCAGCCGTAGCTAGTTCTAAAAACATGTAGCTCTAAGTACCGACCTACAAAAAGACCTACAAAAACACCCAAACCTTAAAAATAGGACCTGATGGCACGGTATACAATATTGGGCGCAATGGCGGCATTCCCATACAAATTTTCGAAAATCTAACTTAGAAACCTGCATATATAATAATGATAAAAACGTTTAATAAAATAAAATAAAAAATATATATCGTTAATTCTAAATCTAAATTTTTAAAAAAAAAAAAATTTTAAATAAAACGTTTATTACGTTACGTTAATCGGAAATTAAAAAATATATTAAAACTTATTTTATTTCTTTTAAGAATTAATTTATCTTTAATATAATTAATTTATTTATAATTTTTAATAAATAATTTATTTTTAACTATAACTTTTATTATTTTATTAAATTTAAATCTTATTAAAGCTTTATTAAAAAACGCATAATAATATTAAATTAACTTATATAAAATATTTAAGTATATTTTATAACGGATATCTTATACGTTTAATTTTTAATGTTTTCGCTTATTAATACTTTAATCTAAATATAAACCTTTACGATTACTTGCTTCACTAAAATCAGGCCCTATTTTTAAGGTTGGGGCTGCGCCGCAGGCGCAGCCGTGGCTAGAGCCGAAGGCTCTAGAAGTACCTGCAAGGGCCAAATGTACCGATTAAACCTTATTAAGAAAAGTTTCTATAAAAATAACAAAACCTTAAAAATAGGGTTTAATAGCTAAATATAAAATATTGGGCTTAATTGGCAGGTTTTATACGAATTTATCAAAATTATTATCATTATATATATTAGTTACAAAATTTTTAATATTATAACTACCAAAATTTAACGCAAAATTAAAATTTTTATTTTTTGATATAACAATAATTTTAATTAAAACGTTATATAAAGGTTAAAAGTTAAAATAATTCCAAATCTTAATTGGTAAATAGCATTAACCGGAACGCCCTTATAGTTACGACGTAATAACCATAATCCGTACGGGCAAAAGAATAACTGGACGGGCTTTTTCCATATTAATTTACCTTTGGAAGGCCCATGGCAAAATGCTGTATATGGTAGTTACGCTGTCGCAGCTGGAAGGGCGTTCCGGACCTAGCTAACCTTAACCATTTTTTGGCTATAACGTAACAACTATAATTCGTACGGCCAAAAAATAACTGGACGGGCTTTTTTTATACTAACTTACCTTTAAAAGGCCCATAAAAAAATGCTATATATAATAGTTACGCTGTCGCAGCTGGAAGGGCGTTCCGAACCTGGTTAACTTTAACCATTTTTTGGCTGCGACGTAATAACCATAATCCGTACGGGTAAAAAAATAACTGGACGGGCTTTTTCCATATTAACTTACCCTTAAAAAGCTTATGGCAAAATGTTATATATAATGGTTACGTTATCGCAGTTAAAAAGGCGTTCCGGACCTGGTTAACCTTAACCACTTTTTGGCTGTAACGTAACAACCATAATTCGTACGGCCAAAAAAATAACTGGACGGGATTTTTCCGTATTAAAAGGCCTATAACAAAATGTTATATATAACGGTTACGTTATCGTAACTAAAAGGACGTTCCGGACCTAATTAACCTTAACCTTTTTATAACTGCAACGTAACAACCATTACGTATATCATTTTAAAATAAGGTTTTTAAAAGTAATTTAATATAAGGAAAAGCCTATCCAGCTATTTTTTTGGCCATACGGATTGTAATTGTTACGTCGTAACTATAAAGACGTTCCGGATTTAACTGACGGGTTCTAACCTTAACCTTTTTATAGCTGCGACGTAATAACCATAACTCGTACGGCCAAAAAAATTAATATACGGACTGTCCCCATACAGAATATATTAGGGAAGTTCGGTACATAATAATGCGACCGATGGTTATGCTGTCGCAGCTATAAAGGCGTTACGGTCGCCCATTTCCTAAACCCAACCTTGGCTATATTGGCTGCAATTGCCGTAAAAAAAATTTGAAAAAATTCCTATATGCATATTAACTTTTATTCGACGGGTACATAGAATTTCAGACTTATCGGAAATAAATTGGTTGCGCAACTGATATTTTTTAATCAAATAAATAAAAGGAATTGGGACGAAT